>JBAMBL010002066.1:0-90181 GCA_037043405.1 Drosophila subquinaria
GTCAAGAGATTTACAGCCGATGCTATCACACAATTTTTAGAAGATGATCTATTCCATTGCTTTGGTGTCCCAAAAACGGTAGTCTCTGATAATGGGGTACAATTCAAGTCGCATGTCTTTAATAATCTAATGCAAAAGTACAGCATAAACCATGCTTACACAGCAGTTTATGCTCCACAGGCCAACGCGTCCGAGCGTGTAAATAGGTCGGTAATCTCTGCCATTAAAGCCTATATCCATCCTAATCAATCTAACTGGGATGAAAATTTGAGTAAAATTTGCTGCTCTTTACGCTCGAGCTTTCACACGGCTGTGAATAATACGCCATATAGGCTCGTCTTCGGTCAGCATATGATAACTGATGGTTCTACTTATAGACTTTTGCGTGACTTAAATCTACTCGAAGATCGTTCAGTTGTATTCAACCGAGATGACTCTTTGGATCTCATGAGAAATAGAGCGGTCAACGTGATGCGAAATCAACATGCACGCAATGAAAATGCTTATAACTTGAGAAGTAGAGAAGTCTCTTATGTTGTTGGTCAGGAGGTTTTTCGCAGAAACTTTCAACAAAGTAATTTTGCAAAGGGATTCAATGCGAAACTTGCCCCAACATTTTTAAAAGCCCGAATTCGTCGAAAGCTAGGCAATAGTTATTACGAAATTGAGGATATGCAGGGTAATCTGATTGGAAAATATCACGCCAAAGATATTAAACAATAATTTCTTTAATTTCAGTACTGCTCACAAGCGCGGATCACCCTTGTTGTTTCCCCAAGTGTGATTTTGGTCGGGGGTATTGTAATGGCGCTTGTTTACTCTAATTAAAAGAAATCCTCAAAAGTAGGCAATACAATTTTTCTCTGCAATAACCATTTTCGTTTTGACCCTGAAAGTATGCACCACCACCTATAAACAATTATGTTAGCATTTAACATAACATAACATTTAGTAGTAAATTTCATTTTAGTCTTAGTAGTATTTTTTTCATATATATTGTAAAGTTAATAAATTAATATGTAAATTGTGGGAATATTTCTGAAATATCGCGAAAAGTTAGTTTTCAGAAAATTAAGAACAAAATGTTTTGTTCCACATTCGATTGAACACTGTGAGAAATATTCGATAAATCGAAAATGCATCCTAATTAGAAAAATGCATTCTTGTTAGGAAATGCACCCTTGCGTAAATCGTGGCTAGAAGCCATTTCCGCAATGCAGACTCGATCTCTTTTCTCAGCGATCGTCGAACAGTGCGGATGTCTTTAATTCAAGTCTCTCCCAAAGTAATAATTTTTGGCTAACAGCGTGCTTAAATAACCTGAAAGAAAATAATTTTTTTTTCAACTGCTTTTAAGCAATTGAAAATATTGAACATTTCATCAGCTCGCTATAAGTTCGCTAAGAAATACATAAGGCTATCCAGGCTTGGATACAGGTTGGGCTGTTTTGCAGCAGGAACGTTTAAAGTTTCTCTTTGGTGCCAATCCAAAAAGGGTAATTATTGTAATTTAATCTTCTCTTTGGTACCAATTATTAATTGTTTTTCGAACAATTAATTCTCTTGTTCGCACACAGATTGGCACCCACACATAACCAATAAGCCCCGCTTCATACGGCAGGCAATCGCCAGCAGGCCAAAGAAGAGATAAAGAAGATCAGTATCAGACCTACAGACGTCCGAAGAGCAGCAGCCAAAGAGTAGCCGTCAGCAAAGCGCTCTTACGGAAAGCGGAAAACTCCGCGAAAAAAATGTGCTTAAAATAGTGAAACCCGATGTGCCATAGCCTCACGTGAAAATTTCGTCAAAAATCATAGTTTTCATGTGCGGCATAACTACCCGTGAAAATCTCGTCTGAATCATAGTTTCCATATGCGGCAAAACCTCCATCGATTCCATGTGCCCGTGAAAATTTGCGATAATACCACCCCCCAAAGCAGCCAAATAAGCTGTCAATATTTTCGAAATTTTTTTTGAGTTGTTAATAATATGATTTAAGTTTATTCTAATTTTTTTTTCCTTTCTTTGGTTATATCCAAAGTATATTAATTAATTTTTTTTTGTGTGAAAAGCGAAAAGTTGCAGGCCTGAAAATAAGCAATATCAAATATGAAAAGAATCTATATGTGCATATCTATTGTTTAAATATTAAATAACAATATTAAATTCAGTGACTTGTGACAATGAATCAAAATAATATTCATAAATACATGTAAAAAAAAAAAAATTAATAATGCAAGACAGTGTCTACAAAAACAATACACCCACATAAAACCCCCCCATTAATACAGTCAAACATCGCCGAAAGTACTTTCGTCGCTGGATCTGTGAATTGGTAAGCTGGAAAATTATATTATTTCATTTATTTTGTGCAATTGTATATATCTCTTTTCCCAAGGTATCAGCAGGTTCTCGAGCAACGATGATCAATTGGCCGCAGCCAGAGAGCTGCAACGAGTAAGAAATTTTTGCTCTGATTCGAACATTGACTCGTACCCCTTGTGATTTGTTCATCTTTGTCTGCACTCGTTTCTGACTTGATACTCGTTGTGAGTCGTTGACTCGATTTGAGTCGAAAGACGCTCAAAACTCAAGTCATGATTCGAATCATGATTCGAATCAATTGTTCAAAATACGGGAGGTGGGCGCACAAGCAGCAACCTCGTTAAAGTCTACCTAACTGTATCGATCACCAAATGCGCGAGCAAAAAAAAAAGGTCTACACTGAAACAAATTATTGAGTCTCAAAATAATTATATTATAATAAGCCACTTTTTAAAAATCTTTAAGGCAACAAACCTACTTTGCCGTTTCTTTCAGTGTATAAAAGGCCGCGGATCGCCGTCAGCGCGGGTCAGAGACACACACAGCTTGTTCATTTTTATGGCGGTCATAAAAAAAGGGTCAAAAATGTGCGTGTGCGCGACGTCACGACGCCGCCCAGCCACTTCGAACCAACCCTTATTTACATACATTGCAGTGTAAGCGTGAGCTCTGCAGCGCGATCTCTGATGCGAGTCAACACGCTGGGCTCGTTGTGTGATCCGTTGGGTGAGTCGCTGTGTGAGTCGTTGTGATCCGTTGGGTGAGTCGCTGTGTGAGTCGTTGTTATCTGTTGGGTGAGTCGTTGTGAGTCGTTGCGTGAGTCGCTATGTGAGTCGTTGCTTGATCCGTTCTCTGAGCCGTTGTGTCTCTTAAAAATTGATTTAATTTAAAGTCAAAATAAAAAGAGTGACGCGAAATTAATGTTATGAAAACTATTTATTTACTTTAGTACTTAAATAATTGTATAATATTAATTAATGATTTTTATATTTATATTTTTTATTTAAATTATTAAAATGGAACTAAAGTTGCAGAAAGTGATATTTTAAAAATTATTTTTTTATACTTAGTTACTAAAATTTTTATAAAAAGAATTTAAAAACAGCAAAGAAATAGACTTGGGCCAGGAGCAGTTGACAGTTTGCTGTTTTTAAATTCTTTTTATAAAAATTTTACTAACTAAGTATAAAAAAATAATTTTTAAAATATCACTTTCTGCAACTTTAGTTCCATTTTAATAATTTAAATAAAAAATATAAATATAAAAATCATTAATTAATATTATACAATTATTTAAGTACTAAAGTAAATAAATAGTTTTCATAACATTAATTTCGCGTCACTCTTTTTATTTTGACTTTAAATTAAATCAATTTTTAAGAGACACAACGGCTCAGAGAACGGATCAAGCAACGACTCACATAGCGACTCACGCAACGACTCACAACGACTCACCCAACAGATAACAACGACTCACACAGCGACTCACCCAACGGATCACAACGACTCACACAGCGACTCACCCAACGGATCACACAACGAGCCCAGCGTGTTGACTCGCATCAGAGATCGCGCTGCAGAGCTCACGCTTACACTGCAATGTATGTAAATAAGGGTTGGTTCGAAGTGGCTGGGCGGCGTCGTGACGTCGCGCACACGCACATTTTTGACCCTTTTTTTATGACCGCCATAAAAATGAACAAGCTGTGTGTGTCTCTGACCCGCGCTGACGGCGATCCGCGGCCTTTTATACACTGAAAGAAACGGCAAAGTAGGTTTGTTGCCTTAAAGATTTTTAAAAAGTGGTTTATTATAATATAATTATTTTGAGACTCAATAATTTGTTTCAGTGTAGACCTTTTATTTTTTGCTCGCGCATTTGGGTAGATCGATACAGTTAGGTAGACTTTAACGAGGTTGCTGCTTGTGCGCCCCGCCTCCCGCCTTTTGAACAATTGATTCGAATCATGATTCGAATCATGACTTGAAATTTGAGCGTTTTTCGACTCAAATCGAGTCAACGACTCACAACGAGTATCAAGTCAGAAACGGCAACCATGACTTGATTTGATTTGAGTTTTGGCAACGGCAACCGAATCAACACGACTCTACTCGTTGCAGCTCTCTGGCCGCAGCCACTTTATTGTGCGCATGCGTACAACAACTTTTATTAGTTGCTGTAGTGCTGTTTCGTTTTGCATTATCTTTTGCTTAACATTGACTGAGCTCACAAGAACCTGAATGATATTGCGGTAAACGTAATTGACATACAATTGAAGTTCAGTTATGTTGTTGTTGTTCTTGCATTGTGCTTGCTTTCGCTTTCGTCTAGCCAAAATTGCTAGTAAAAACAGCTGTTCGCATTACAGTCGTGGCACATAATATTCGGTCTTTTCTGCATTAACGTAAAGTTTTCATAATGATTGTTTTTTCATAATAATTTCTAAAATCTATTGCATTTAAAGTAAAGCTTTAATAATAAATATTTTTATTATTGGTTAATATGATTCCTTTAAAATAAAGTTAAAGTAATAAAGTAATATTATTAATTTCTGAATATTATAATATAAAGTAAAATATTAAAAAAAATGATTTTTTTGAATGAACACAATAAGTTGCTGATTTAATTTAAAAAAAAAAAAAAAATAATAATAATTATTAGTTAACAAACTAATAGATGCACTGAAAGAAACAAACAAAAAAAAAGATACTTATTTTTCTTTATATTACAACCATGAAATTTATTAATACTATTTTTATATATACTTATATACATATGCTTGCATTTAAATAAACCTTATTTTTCAGCAACTTTTCGCTTTACTATCGCAATGTTAAAATAAAAAGTTGAAATAATATTTTTTTTAAAACTATCGGTTAGAAAATTAATATGTTAATAGAATATCGGTGTAATTTAAATTAAATAATTTTTTTTACGTTCTTAAAAATTATTTTTATGCTCTCAGTTTTGGTCAGCATAATATTCGCTCAATCGTTTTATGAAGAATTTAATTAATTTTAATAAATAATTATAATGAAGACTAACTAAATTGTTATTAATTCCGGGGATCATGAAAAGCGGACGTGAGTTAATATGAACGAGAAATAGTGTGCTTAAGGGATCGTCCCAAATATGTTCTGCTCTTGGACGATCATGGCAGGGAGGGGATACAGGCTCCCGAAGGACATCTCGGGGTAGCCATCGCACACTAGGCGTTCATAAATATGGCAAACTTTCTTTTCTTTTCTTTACTTTGTGTTGTTGTCTGATCTTCCCTGCTTCCTCTGACTGATAGGCAAATATCCTCCCCCAAAAATAGCATGCGAATTTTTATTAATTAATAATGTATCAACGAGCAAGTAGCATCGCGGTTCTCTTCCCGAACCCCCCCAACGCCGACGAGACATAGCCGGAAACTAGCGCATGCTCCGCCTTCAATGCCTACAATCACATCTGCTCGACTTTAATACAGCGATACGTTGTATGCTACAATGGCCAAAAAGACATACGCACAAAAATAGGAAAATAAAAAAAGGATATAAAACTGAAATTGAAATTGCATCAACTTTGCCAACTAACTGGAACGAGGCTTCTCTCTCTCTCTCTCTCACTTTTTCTTGTTCTTATTTTATCTCTGTCTCTTTCTTTGCCTAGAAAATGTGCACACAAAGTTGTTTATGACACATTTGGCATGTCAACATTTTGGTTGCTGTTTGGTCGAATTCCCTTTCCTCTTCTGCTCTTGGCCAACTATTTTTGGCCATTGCCAACTGGCATTGTTTTCGAGCATTTCTGAATTGTGAATGAATGAATGAATGAATGCATACGAGTAAAACAACAAGCGCAAATAAAGCGAATTGCATTTTATTCGAACACATTTTGTTTGCATGTTGCAATTATTGATGTACAAACAGAACAACAACATGACATAACAAAACGTTTACTTAACTTATACTAAATTGTTGTTTGTCTTCGCAAATTTAATTAGTTCACTTACGTTCATAAATAAATCAATCACAAATATTTAAACTTATGATGTAAATGAATAAATAATAAATAAATAAATAAATAAAATATAATATGTCAATTAAAATTGTTGATTTTGTGAGTTGTCGAGCTTCTTCTCATATTGATTTAACCATTAAGTAATTTTTATTATAATTGGTGTAAAATGTTTGTAATGTATCATAAATTCAGAGTTTGCATATTGACATTATTCTTTAAATACACAGAATGTATTTTATATAAACTATTTTTTTTTAAATTATATTATTCCTAATAAAAGATGAGAAAACTTTACAAAAAAGCTCAAATATTTGTGGCCTGAAAATTAAGATATACTTTTCTATGCTTCTAACGCATCTATTAACAAATATTCTTAGTTTTGAGACACAAAACCTATCGATATTTATCGAAATATATTTTGTATATTTAAGTTATTAAAGAAATTTATCCATATCTGTGTTATCAATACCAACTATTCAAGATATATTGGTAACCAGCAAATCTGACTTGTTGAAGTTTTATTGAATAAAGTAAAATGTTGGAAACTTCAGCATTGCATCGCGCATATTGAAAGTTATCGATAATTTTGTTTGTCGATAATATCCGCTAAGTGGTTTTATAGTAAGTCAGCTTTTTGCTGACTGACTGAGTTGATATTAAGCGGATTTTAGTAGATGTTGCAGCTTTGAGTTTGCCTTGGACTATGCTGCCAGCGTTTCCTCCCGTCCCCCAGCTGAATCGCTGCCAAGGACTTAATGACTGTTTTGTTGGCGCCACAGAGTCAGTGATAGGGATTGTGATAGGGATTGGGATAGGGATAGGGATTGAGACGCAGGAGATGGAGATGGACAAACAAAAAAGGGGTAGAGTGAAGCCGAGATGAGATGCCAGCAGGCAGCGATAGTCTCTGCAGCCTCCATTTCCTGTCATCGTCTGTCGTCCTTCTGCCCCGTCACCCTCTTCCCCTACCTCGACCCCTTCCCCTTTTCCTATTCGCCTGCCCCTTTGCATCGACCGTTGTCCGTTCGCCGGCTGTCCGAAATGTTCGTTCTGTCTGATGCTTTTTGTCAGTATTTCAGTGCAGCTGCAGCATTTAACTATAAGTAAAAGTTCTGTTGGTTGCGCCTGATTACTTGCCACCCATTCAGCCTAGACACAGCGAGAGAATGAGAGAGAGCGAGAGAGAGATAAATTTAGCAAGAGAGAGAAAGAGAGCAGTTTGCCTTGGTTTATGCTTCGATGGCATTTGCGGAGCGCTGCGGCAAAAGACAATGGCAGCAGCACCCTCAGCACATTTCAGCCCCCCGCCACTATCCTGTGCTCCTATCATGGCTGCCTTGTTCCGTTTCCTTTTTTTTTTAATACATATATTTATATATACCCTTGCACATTTTATTATTATTTTGCCACGAAGTGTGGAACGATCGGTGTAAAGTCTAGGTTAACCTCTAAAATCTTATATATTTAGTCTAAGATTCCATGTTCAGACCCAGATTCAATTTAATATAAAATATATTCATTTCTCAATTGTTTTAAATTTTCAAAGTCTGGTCATGTACAAATTAGAAGACTGCAAAGCTCTCCAATTAATTGGGTAAGATATTTAAGTTTTAAAATAAATTTTATAATTATTCTTAGATTTTAGGGCGCAATAGTTGTCTTTATTTAGGAAAGTTTTTTGTTGTGTGCTGTTTCATGGGATATTTTTATCATAAGGAAACGATCGGTCAAAATATGGTTTTGATTAAAAACTAAATAATTAGCAGTCTAATTTTTTTAATTAATGTTAACTTTGCGTTACTTTATATTAAAACGTGTGCCAGGGTATCACATCTTCGTAGTGCTGATAATAACTTAGCTTTCCTGGATTTTTTTTTTGTTCTGTTCCCTCTGTAAAAAGTCAGTGTAAATTATGAAAATACTCGTTCCTCGTAATTTGTTGAGCCTGTGTGTATGCTCTTTCTCACTCTGCCTGTCGCATCACCACATATTATGTTTCTTTCGCTCTCTCTCTCCCTCTTTGTCCGTCCCTTTATTCACTGGCAAGCTTTCACTTTTTTGCTTTACGGCATTTTCTTGTTCTTCTTCTGCTTCTTGCGTTCTTTCCCTTACTTGTGCTATTATAATTTTCTCTGTCACATTAAAATGCGGTTGAAATGAGCAGGAAATGCGCGCGAATTCTACTAACCCAGATAATCTCGGGGCTGATTTAAGCATTTTCGCATTCTCGTTTTTAACTGTTGTAGTTGAAAGACAACAACAACAACAACAACAACAACAACAGCAACAACAAGAACCACAGCAACGCACAATCTTTATTCCAACCTTTTCCTTAATTTTTATTTAGTTTTTTAATTTACTTTTTTTTTAATACTTAAAATTTCTGCACTTTCATAATTATCAATTTCGTTGCCGCTGTTGTTGTTGTTGCCACTTTTTGTGGCAGTGCTTTTTAATTTAATGCAACATGCAATTATGCGCAGCTATCTTCGGGCTGCTGCCAGCTAATTAGCCACCGCCAACTGGGTTTTGCCAATGGGCGTGCCACAACCGCCCCCGCCCCCGTCCACCGGAAGGGGTGGTCTCTGTTAAATCCATGACGACTCGACGGAGCATGTGGCGTATGTGTAATAAAAATGATTTTGTTTTTGCCATTTAGCGACTGTGTTATACATATCACAAACTAATCTATCCTCCTTTCTCACTCTTTCTGTGCGGAAGCTTCTTGGCCATAACCGAATTCTGTAAAAAGTTGTGATTTGTAAATGCCAGGCGCTCAAATTACTTTGACCAGTTAGAGTAGCTTAAAGTTCTTTGTTGATTTATTTATTTATTCGGTTAGCAGTTGATGTCTGCACTATAGTTTCGTCTTTTCCATTTAAAGCAAACAATTTTATTTGGAAACAACCCAAATTTAATGTATATGTGAGGTGGAAATAGGGAGTTTTAAGAGCATTTTTAGACAGGCAATGAATTGTGTTGCAACAGAGATAAATGCTGTGATTAGTTAAGATTAGTAAGATAATTATAATATATAAAGGCCAGAGGAAATGTTGGAATAAGGAAAACATTAGTTTTTCATAATACAATTTTAAGTTTTTAAAAATATTCAACAACTTAGAAGTTAAATGCTCTTAATTTAGGAGTGTTCAAGTTGAAAAAAAGACTTAAAAAATCAAATGAAACTTTTTACGGATGGCGTGGTTTTTTTATTATATCTACTCCCAATTTTTCAAATTAAAAAGTTATTTTAATATTTTGAAGATTTAAATGTAAAATAATAATTAAACTTTTATTTATTAAAAAACAGGAGATCTTTTTGATTTGCAGCTTAAAAATTATTTTTTTAAATAATTAATATCAACGAATTATTTTGTGTTTATTAACGGTAATCGTTGCGGTTTTTGATTATAAGTATTGTTGGAAAATACATAAAAAACCAATGCAAAAAATATTTTATTTTTCACTGAACATTTTAAATCTAAAAGTCCGTTTTGAGCAAATTGAGTTGAATGGAATGTAAAGAGGATAATTTGCAGCTGCCTAATGCAATCCATAGGGGAAAGGGGGCGATGGGAGGCATGTGGCATGTAGAGTGTAGCATGTAGCATGTAGCATGTGGCATGTGGCATATGGCATGTTCATGATGCCGATTGCAGACCGTTGCTTCAACTGATATATTGATTAGTGCGTGCTACGCTCTGGACATGTCCCAGCATAAATGTAAGGAGTACGCATAATGGAAATGCAAGCAAAGGCAAGACCCGAAACGAGACGAGACGAAACGGAAGGGAAGGGCAAGGGAAAGGCGGAGGAAAGAAGAGGCGCACGCTTGTGGCACGGTAAGTGGCAGCGGCCCAGCGGTCCTTTTACTGCCAAAAAATACTCCAGAGAGTGACACATACAGAAGGAGAAAAGAAGAAGCAGATGGAGATGGAGAGAAAAAACAAGAGCACCGACAACAGCGTGCTGGCCATCTATTATGAGGAGTCAAGCACGTCCGGCCCAGAGCCTTGGCCATTGCACTATGGTAAAAAAACCGTATATTTTGGCATAAACTCTAAATATAAAGATAGAGACTTGATATTTGGCATAACCTTTAGTTAGACTAATTTAGAATTTTGAATTTTTTTTTTTCGGATTTGAACCACGCCTTTACCTCCCCCGCCCACATACGACTATGCAAAAAAGGGTAAAATATTTATATAAAATCTAAATCTATATCTAGAGGCTTAAAATTTGACACGAAACTTAGTTATAATATTAAAAAGTATATAATTTGTTTTGTTTTTTAATTGGACCTTGTCTTCATCCCAACCTTCCTCCCCGACTAAGAAAAAAAGTAAAAAAAATTATTTCAAGCTTAAACTTAAATCAATTTATTTTAAACTTTGCATGCTTGTTGATTAGACTTAAATAGAATTTACAATTTAGTTTGTTTTTAAATTTGACCGTGTTTTCACCTCGCTCTCCATCTAAATCTGAGAAAAATCCGATTTTTCAGCCAAAATTCACACCTACAACATGCGATTTTTCACGAAAAGGAACAAAATCAAACAAAAAGGATTATTCACATCTGATTCCATATGGTTAAGTTAATAACGTTTACTCAAAACTCTAGTTCTGTTTTGTGATGTACTAAAGTAAAGCTTAACGGAACAGGAACACATTTGTCAGTTTTTAGCTAAAAATACACATGAACAACACAGTAGACCATTGCACAATAAACCACAAATACTAAAAATCTTTGCTACTAGCGTTTTTTAAATACCTTTATGAACTTTGTTCCTATTTATAATTTTTTGTAATGCTTACATAACACACACAATTCGATCCGAAAGTTGCAATTTGTTTTCCCGCTCTTTTTCAGTTCACATGGCATCGCTCAATAAGCTGACTTTGAGCGCGCTTAAAATATTAATGGTAGTCCCGAAAAATCTAAGAAAATTATTTTTGTTTGCTTTGGAGTTTTTCGATTAAGGAACTACAAAAATGTTTAAGAAACTGAACAACAGAAAATTTGAGTTAATGCCAAAATATCGGACTTTTTTACCATAGTGCATTGGCCATTGGACTCAGCCCCGTTGTTGTAATTTTGTGCGTACTTTACGAGCCGCATTTTGTCGACTGCGAGAATTCCCCAGCAGCAGCTGACCCTTTGGGCCAAGCTGAAGCTGAGGCTGAGGCTGAAGCTCAACCCAACGTATATTGTAAACCTTTTAAGGCACTCTGTATTAGCCGGGTCCAAACAGCCCCCTTCCCCTCGCTCCACACAACTACATACTGCAAATAATCCCCGCCTTTGCACCCAGATCAAGCTTATTAGGCGCTCTGTGAGTAGGTCAACCCAACGAAATACGTTCCGCTATAATTCTCAACTGGTTTTTCCCTGTATTTTTTCTTTGGCTTTTTGCTCATTTCGCTTATCTCTTAAAGCAAGAAAATACCGCTGTAATTCTCAACAGCTTTCTGTTTTTGTTTTTTTTTATTAAACGGAATTGATCAATTTATTAGAGCATAGTATCTTGAAGTTTTCTTTAAAAACGTGTTCGTTTGTTTGAAATGTCTGGTTGATTAATCGATAAACCGGATTGATTGACTCACTAATTGACAGACTAACGTACTGAAGGATTAATTTATTGACCGGTCGGTTATCAATTAATGTGCAGCTTTAATTGAAGCTAAAATTATCCCAACAGCTTTGATTTATTTTGTATTTGACTTGATTAAGACATTATATTTACTACCATTATTTATTTAAGGCAGCAGTTACTTTATTAAACATAGATTTTAATATATGTATTACTAAGATTAAGCAATTCACAATTAGTAAGAAATAAATGGGGGAGAAAGGAAAAATAAAGAATGAAAAGAAAGAGATAACTTGAGAAACTACAAACTTAAAAGTGGTTGATAAGGAGTATGTCAAAGTTTTATGGAATTATGGAAGCTCTCTCTCCTAGCGTGAAAAATGAGAGATATATATATAGATATTCCTTCTACAGATCGAGTTATAAATTGAAAAGCTCTTAATATGCAATTTTTGGCCTCATTCACTAACGAGTGTTATGAGTTGACACATTATGATAACCAACGTTTAGGATCAACATATCTACATCTATTACGTACATACAAATGAACTAATCCACGCTAATGGCGCCCAGTCAGATTCACATTCCTGTTCGCATTCCCGTTCCCATTCCCATTCCCATTCCCATTCACAATCAGAGTCAAAGGCAACTTTCATTTCGATAAATTTAGCTGTCGCAACACACACGGCCCATAAGTGGATAGTCCTGGCTATGAAATGGCAACGTCATTGCCACGATGAGCACGAGAGAAGAGAATGGGAATGGGAATGAGAATGAGGTTGAGAATGCGGAGATGTGGAGTTGTGGAGATGAGACTGTGAATGTGAGTGTGAATGTGAAGAGATGACTAGATGAGCATAAAGACTGTTGCTCTTGTTACAGTTGGGCCATTTTTGCATTTCACTTTTTCAGATTTGGCACTCAACGTCATTGAGCCATTTGCACAAAACACACACTTTTGACAACACGCACAAAAAAATACAATATTAAGTATACTCGATTAGCGAATACGCTTTCATTTTTTAACAAAAATACCTATGACTTTCTCAGTTAAATTGGAGATTACAAAATTAGAAAGAAATAAAATGTAGTTGCCTTTAGCTCTGCTTTATTTTTATATATGTTAATTAATATACATTTCGGAAAAATTCACTAGTTTTGTAGAAAATGTATCGATATTTGCCAAACATATTTATTAAAAGCCTTAAAAAACTCAAAGATTTGTGTGAAAAGTGTTTCGTATATTTAATAAATTAAATTGTATCATAAAGTCATTCGTTCATTTTATATAGTTGTTTTTTTTTTAATGTTTTTTTGATTTAAAGTAAAGTAAAGTTAAATACCTTTAATATTTATGCCAAACGAAGGTTAAAAATTGTTATGCCCCTGGATAGGGTGTAAGGAGAAGCAATAGCAACAGCAGCGACTAGAATGTAGATACGGATAAATGCAGATGCGATGAGTTGGGATGAATTTGTATGGCACTCGCAGAGACAAGGCCTGCCAAGCTTGGGTCATACAGGAGCCGGGACGAAGATTGGTGCCGTGATTGGGATTGAGATTGGAATTGAGATTGAGATTGGGATTGGGATAAGGGGCTGCGGGGTCGGGTTCGGGGTCGGAGTTGTGTCGTGAATGAAACGCGACTATGGCTTGTACATGTAATTGTGTCAGTGCCCTGACGAACTGTCTGACAGTTTAAATACCCTTGCATGAGG
This sequence comes from Drosophila subquinaria, assembly GCA_037043405.1. Lineage (NCBI taxonomy): Eukaryota > Metazoa > Arthropoda > Insecta > Diptera > Drosophilidae > Drosophila > Drosophila subquinaria. Next base: position 13,641 of record JBAMBL010002066.1, read on the forward strand.
TATTTCAATTTTGTCAAGAAGTATGTAACTCATTAAGGAAGAACGTGTACGCCGTTAGTCAAGCAATTATTTGGACAAAATATTATTAAATATTTATTATTTTTAAAAACATATTATAAATTTTATTTTTTTTTCGATATCATACTTTATTTGACTAAGTTATGATTCTTATACCAATGAAATAAATAAATCCAATTAAAAATATTCATATATTTGTTTCATATCTCATTATAGAAGGATATGGTTTTAAGACCACATCAAAACTAAATGTAAACGATTAATTGGGTTTTATTTGATATTTACATGATATTTTTCAAGTTTCTTGAGTAATTTCAATAACCTCGTTAAATGTTTAGTTTTACCTTTTAAATTCTGCCCGAATTAGATTTATATAGATTCACTATATATATTATAATTTATCATTTAGGCAGAAAATTCAGTCGAATATTGAATACGGTGCTTTAAAAGGATATCAAATCTTCGATATGCCGAAGTTAAATTATCTATTATTATTTTTTTTTTTTTTTACTTTTTTTTGACATTAACGCGCTGTGATCTGAGAGCAAAGTCGACAAAATTTTATTGCAATTAGTTAAAAACGTGGCACGGAACGGTAACACACACACACACACACACACCATCATGCCTCACACACACACGTACACACACAAAGAAGAAGGGGGCGAGTATTCGAAAGCAATTAAAAGCTTTGTCAATAACTTTGGCCAAAAGGATTTATTGAATAAACTTTGCCGCTGTCGCTTTACACTCAACGCGGAGTCAAGTTGAGGCGCAATAAATTGAAATGGCGGCCGATTGTTGCCAACTGATTAACAACATTTTTCTGGGGGGCGGTAAAGAGGGCAAAGGGGCGATGAGGGGGCGTGGCCACAGTTAGAGGCTTAAGCATATTGATTTAAGCAGTTGCTCGATTATAATAATGGCATGTCAACCTTATCAAGTGACACTAACTGACTGCCTGACTGACGCCTGACAATTGACAAACAAAAGGAAAAGAGCGCGGCATCTCAGGTGTTGTTGTATCTGCTATCTGCTATCTGCTTTCCATCTGCCACCTGTCACCAGCCTGCCAGCCTGCCAGCCTGCCACATCTGGGCGTGACAAGCAGCAAGCGGGCAATCTCAATAGCGATTTTAGCGATTAGTTTGTGCCCTCAGCAGTTGTTAAATGTGATATTTACGTTCATACCTATTAAAATGCTTGACAGGCCAAGTGAAAGCAGAAGCTACACTCAGAAAAATGCCGAATGATTCGTTCTACTTAAGTTCTGAAAATGATTCCTTTTTATTTTAAAATGTTTTAAAAAAGATGCGTTCTCTAATTTATATAGGCATTTAAATCAAGAAAATTATATATTAAAATATGTATGTATCTGTAAAGGAGATGATCAAAAATATTGGTCGAGTGAGTTTGGATCTCTTCAATCTTCAATCATTATACATATGTATACATATATATTTTAAGAATTCTCTTATATTGAGGACTTTGTACTTGAATCAAGAATATTTGATTCAAGTCAGAAGGTACCCGACTTTTCTCTCAGTGCACTATCTACCGCCACCAACCCTCAGTTTATTGACCGGCTGTGCTTCGTCTGATGTGTCCATATCCGTATCCTGTCCCTACCGTCCCCATCCCTTCCCTCTACGGGGGCAGTTTCATAAAGCCGAAGCGAAAAGTTTGGCTTGCGGCTTTGTAGCTCCGCCCGCGCCCCAAAACTCGACGTATTTATTTTTGATTAACTTTCCCGTTTATTGTTTCGCTTACGTACAAAAAAGAAAAAGACAAGCAGGAAAAAAATATTGTAAAAAACCAGGGAGAAGCGGGAGAATAAACAATAAGGTTATTCACAGTTTCACAAAAGCTTTTTAACTATGGCTTCACTTCATTCGGAAAATTTAATATGTACTCGCATGCTTCAAGTGCTTCAACAGACATTCACACTAATCCAATCGCCTTTCCTGTAATTTCACATTAATGTTTACTTTTGGGATCGTTGAAAAGTAACGATTAAAGAATGAATTTAAATTAAAAGTTATTAGTGCGAAATTTGATTGATATTATAATTCAGTATGTGAAATGTATAGGAAAACTTCGATTAATATTTGATCTTAACAATTATGCTGAGACTTTTATTAAAACGAAAGAATTGCTAAGTGAATATTTCATACAGAATCCCATTTATCCATTGTGCTGTTATATTTAGATAAGGAAGTTTATTTTTAATATCAAATATCAAGTGCTCAGAAAGACATTTCTTTGTGCATACTATTCGCATGTGGAACCGTTTGCCTTTTCAACTGAAAACAATGAGTAGCGCAGCAACTTTTAGGGACAAGTTAAAACTTTTTTTGAGAGACACAAAATAACATCAAAAAAAAAAAAAAAAAAATTAGAAAATAAAATAAAATAAATTAATAAATAAAAAAAAATAGTATTAATATAGGTTATATACATGTATTGATCAAATAATTAAACTAATTAAAGTAGGTTGTAAGCTATAATTAGGATAAATCTCAAACTAAAGCAAGGATTGTTTACGGTTATATGTTACTTTTTCTTTTCTTTCATAATTGTAAAATGTTAATAATATTTAAAAAACCAATGTTTGTAATAGTGACTAGTGCATTAAATAATAAGCGTTAGCTTGTAGCACTGGGAATCAAAATAAAATAAAATAAAATAAAATAAATAAAATAAATGTTTCAGCAATTCAAATAAGAGAAAGCTCGGATATTTATTCAAATTTTTTTTTAATTTGATTTATTTGATAATTCTTAACGCTTCTTTTATGTTTACTACCGCGCTAATCACTAAAGCTCACAATAAAATTGAACAAAATGACATGAACAATTACATTTATTTAATATCACTGTGATAGTTTTCTCAAAAAAAAGGCATGACCAAACTCAACGGTTTCCGCGACAAATATTTTATGAAACCATCGCTGAAACTCAAAAATGAATCCAGTTCGATTCGTAGGACCCGAAATAAGGGGAGACCGTTGAGTTTGGTCATGTCTTTTTTTTTCAACCCACACAGTGTATTTATTATTTCATTATTTTCTAAGATTTTCCATTGTTAATGATGCTTGAGTAATTTATAAGTAAACGCATTATAAATAAAAGTTTATACGACGCTTAGTAATTTGATTTTAATTAACATGTGCCTCTAATAAAGTTATCCAACATACTTTGGGTGATTGTTTCGATTGTCTTTGTTATTGATCAGTCAAAAGTATCGGCTACATTTTCCGTGGCAAGTTTTCGTTGAGTTCAGAAACAAGAACAAGAAATGGATATTGTTTTTTGTTTCTTTGATTTATTTGGCCTTGTTAACAAGCGGTAAGATTTGAAGTATGTGTGTGTGCCAAATCTGAAGCTTTTGTTGGTTGTCGGTTCTTGTTATTGTTGTTGTTGCTGCACAATGCGGCAAGGGAACAACGCATCTATGTTTGTACTTTGAGCTGTTGGCCAAAAACAGCTTGGCTTCTTTTGAGCAGCCAACGCGGAATGCACGTGGTTGCCTTTGTGTGCCATCTATGTGTGAGTGAGTGTTTGAGTGTTTGTGTAAGTGAGTGTTTGTATGAGTGTGTGTGTTTCGACTGGTTGAGGCTTTGCGCGACTTTTGAGAAACGTTGCAAACAACATGCCTTCTTTTTGGTTCCTCTTAATATATACTACATGCATATACATACATACATATATATATATATATTTTTTTCTTCTTTTTTTTTAATATTTTACGTGTCAACTTTTGTGTGCCAAAAAATGTGCAAGGCAAAGAGAATGGGAGCAACAATGTTGCGTAGACGCTTATGAGAAAATGGCATGCCCCCCTCCCCCCTTCCCACTTCGCCACATCTCTATTTTTCTCGTCCTAAACTCTTCCTCAATTGCCATCTCTGACTTTGAGTTGGCAGCAAACTTTCAGCTCGTTTTTGGCCTTTCTCATGTCCGTATCTTGCCATGCAAATTAATGCACTGTGCGATGGTGTGTGACGACTCTTCGTGTGTGTGTGTGTGTGTGTGTGTGTGAGTATGAATATCTCCTTGTAAGTGTGTGTGTCTTTAGTTTGGCATGCGTTGCCAAGTTGCCTGCCAGTTTTTCAACCAACAAAATTGTTCCTGATTAGAGTACACACACACACACAAAGACACACACAAATACACACATGCACACGTGTATGCATAGAGATTGACAAATGAGTTATTTGCCATGTGTGTGTGTCTGAGCCTGAGAGTGTTTGGCACTTGTCTTTTAGCCATTACTTTGAAGAGTTGGCTGCTGCAGTGTTGCCTCCTCTAAATACCCTGCAATTTAAGAACTGCTATCATGTAGTGCTCAAATGTATGAATGTCCCGGAATGAATTGAAAAAGGTTGTAAAATGTACATACTTAGTATGAGTATTCCAGGGTATTTGCTTGTCGAGCCTAGTTCTTGTATTTCCAGTTGTTTCAGCTTTTAAGTAAATTGCTTATGAATTTTGTCAATATCTTCGCTGTGCTAAAACCACCAAAATGTGTAAATTTCTTTTCCAAATTATTTAATTTTCCATGTGGTTAGGGTCTCTCTTTCTATTTATATTTCTATCTACCTTTCTCTCTCTCTCTCTCCTCCTCTTTCAGCTCTGAGTTTCTCCCTCCCGCTGTGTGTACTTATTACAAATTGTGCAGTGAGCTGCATTTGCATTTTTAGGCATTTCACTTGGCAAAGTACTTAATTGATTTTCAGTGTTTGCGTCGTACTTGAACAAACCAAATTGGTTGGATTTTCATACAAAATGTAGATAGTGTAGCATGTGTATATATTTGTGGATAGCTAGAAAATGTTTTAAATAAAACTACCAATCTCCAAAGTTTTGGAGAATATACATACGTGTTAGATTGCTTGAAAGTGCCAAATATCCTTTCTGTTTGCGGACTAAAACCTAAACCATTCCTCAATGCTAAAACTTGAACAGTCACTGTTAAGGTGCTGTTAATTTTGAAAGCCCAAAAATTTCAAATCTTTCTGGAGATAATGAATTTATTTTCATTTCGCCACTGTTTTATACTTAAAAAATAATAATTTAATCATAAATAGTTTAGAAACATGAATTTTCCCAACGTTAAGACTTGAACAGCGTTGTTATTTTATTTTAGCTGAAAAGATTTTAGTTGTCTGCTATATAAGGTCACATAAATCAGGCAATTGAAAAACATTGGGAGAGCACTTAGACATTTAGGAAATCTAAGATCTTATACACAATCTGACTAATTAGCTAATTAACTTGATTATTTATTTATTTGTTGAGTGTGCCTTCAATTTAATTAGAATAATGAAATCTTGAAATCTATGCATAAGATCAGTTAAATTAGGAGCTGAGCTCGGAGTTTTCGGTTCTGGGTTCCGTTTGACCCTCAAGTTTCGGCAAAGTTTTCTGTATTGTCTCATTAGCATGCGGAAATGTATGCATATTTGAGGTTATACTCCTAGCGGAGCTACGACTAGGTCGAATGGGTTCTGTGGGCAAGTGGCGTAGTCAAGAGGGAGGGGGAGGGGGAGAGGGAGGGGGAGTTGGAGTTGGAGATACTGATGCTGGCTTCGTTTTTGGGCCTGTCCCGCCATACAATATTTATGGATTGCAATGCCGGATATCCGGTATTACAAATTATGCGCGTTGAGCGCATTGAATGAGTTATGTGGGTATGTGTGGTGTGTGTGTGAGCTCACATGTGTATATGTGTATGTGTTGTGTGGCTTTACCATAAGAGGCTGAATGTTGCTGGACGCTTATGGTATTATTTTATTTACGAGAATTGTGGGCTATCTCTTGACTGCCTGCAAATGTTTGTGTAACTGAGTGTGTATTCTGTCTGTTTGTTTGAATCCATGTGTGCGTGTATATGTGTGTGTGAGTGTGTGTGCGTTGTACACCTACCACAGTTTGGTCAAGTGTCAGCATTAATTTATTGTTGCCTTTAAATGTAATTATTGTCGCATATTGGAAGCGTCATTACTTTTCCCTCTGTTGCTGCCAACTCGATCAAATGTAATCCCTCTGCAGATTCCATCATCCCTCTTTCCCCTCACCTCCCTGTCCCCCGTTCGACCCAGCTAACCAAATTGATTAAATGAAATAATTTAATGAGCTTTCCGCATTCATTATCAACTCACATTGCTTTTATTGAATTTTATCTATTACCACAGCTGCATTCACCACACATTCGCATCGACAGGGGGTATAATAATTTGTTTTCTTCTTTTTTCACTTATTTGCACGGGATTTATTTGAAAATCTATTGCTGATTTCATTTAGAGCTTAATGATTTTTTTATTTAATGTACTTTAGGTACGAAGTTTAACCTATTTAAACTATTGAAAAATCATTTATCTGCAATATGTTTAAGATACTTACTGCGAATTTAAGTTTTCTGTTTAATAATTTCTCTTTTTTAAATTTGACTATTTTGTGAATACATTTAAATATTAGTTAGAATGTTGCAACATCATTTTATTGAAGTTGCAACATCATTTTATTGAAGTTGACATCATTCTTAATATCGAATTGAATGCAAATTTGGCCATATTTTCTGTTTTAAGTATAGACTACTTCTCAAGCAACTTTTACTAATATTTTTGGCGAGTTGTCAGCTCTTTCAGTTGAGCCACTTCCCTCCAATTGAGCATCAAGCTTATATATCATCTCAATTTCTGGCACAAATATGCATTTTTTAGCGAATAAAAATGTGCTTAATCTTCTGTGAAAAGTAAATGTTGCATTTTCATCTACCTGACTATATCTTGCTCTGTGTTGCCTCAATGTCTACTCAGAGAATCTGTCTTTTCATTAAGTTTCATTTATTTGCACACATTATTAGATTCTCCAATGGTTTTAATCGTCAAAATATCATTTGAACTTCCATCATTTGTATAATTTGTATTATTGACTACAATTTTCAGATTTATTAGCTGTAGGGTATGTTGACTTGAAATCATTTGTTGTTTTATTGTGAATTGAATTGTTCAGTAAACTATTTACTCAAATGTTTGTTCATTTGTCAACAGAATGCACATTTGACATTTCATTACGGTCAACTAATTGATCTGTTGTCGTTAAAGTATTCAACTAATTTGCACAAATTACAATTGCAATCAGCGTTAAATTTGTTTATCTAACTGCATCAAGTTAATACTGTTAACAAAGTCAATTTTATTTAAAATTAGTTGGAATTGACATTAGACAGCTTTGGTCTTATTGAAACTTAAGTGAGATTGATCCGGACACATCTCTAAGTTTCTTTTGGTTTTTATTTCTCTCTTTTTGGCTTGTAAATTATGATAGTATTTTTTAGTTGGATTTTGTTATTATTTAATTTTATTCTACCCTATTTTCATGTTTTAAATATTTTCAAAGTAACATTTTGTGATATTTTATGCACATCCATGGTCACTTTATTATGTAAGGTTATCGATTGGTTAATCGCAAAACAAAAGCTTATGGAATAACTCTACTGTCACATCGAACTGTGGCAAAGGAAATGCAATTTGTCATAACTTCCAAACTAGCTTGATATTATGAGATAAGTACATATAAACACAAACAGACATACATATGTGTATCTATATGTGTGTGCGTAAATAATTGGTAAATCGTACAATACGCATCGAGAGAAACGCATAATTAATGAGTGCCCTTATCGAAAATAAATAGCAAAATAAATCAAGCAGCTGTAATTAATTTCGGAGCCGACATCTTGATGCTGCCTTCGATGGCGACTTATTTAAATTAATTTGCTGCTTCATCAATAAAATGAGCAAACTCAATATATTTATATTTATTTACAACAACAAGAACAAATACCAATGCAAACACAAAAGCGAATATCAATTTCAATACCATTTCATTAAAGCTTATCTCAAGGATTACCAAGCTAAGCATTTGAAATGCCAAAGATTAAACTTCATTTAATAATTTAGGATATAAGGATGAGTCCTATCTAATTAAATGGAATGTGGAAGGCTTTGTTTTAATTAAATGACAAAAATTATTAAACAATTATTAGTTATTTGGAATGTAAAGTTTGCTTCTCAATAAAGAGTTATCGAAGCATTGATGCAAATTATCGATTTCTAAAAATGCATTGATATTCATCATTTTTAAGCTGACTGCGAAGTGTATATTATGTCAGAGCTATCATATCATTCACATTAAAATTTACGACTTGTTGGTTTATTGACTTGAGTTTTTATATTGAAGGTAAATTAAATAATTGCTTAAACTTGCGACTTTTTCGACAGCTGCGTAATTAAAACCAGACATGGGCATTAAGTCAGGCAGATTATTTATGAGCTGCCATCGACAGCCAACTACTTTCTATACTTATAAATACTTAAAGTTTAAAGTAGAAGGGGCGGAGTGGGTGTTTATAGTATATTACTTACCTGAAAGCCATCGTAGGTCCAGGAGCCGAACTTCATCTCACAGCGCTGATCATCGAAGGGGAACCAGGTGATGTCAATTTTGCACGTTGACTTGAAGATGCCGGGCGGCACGTAGAGGCAACTGCCATTGTTACGGACTACCACATTGGTGGCATAGGTGCCATCGAATCCCTCGTCCGCGCTGCAAGCAGACCCAAAGTTTTTGCAACAGACATAAGTAATGGATATAGCTTCTTGAGTATGTAATATGTACACTGATAAAAATCATCAAAGACCATTCTAAATTTCAAGTTTAAAATTCTTGATTTTAACATGTATTTTTTAAGTGTGTTAAACTAGCACAATATGAAGAAGAAATGGCAACCACTCAACATTAAAATTGTCAAAGAAGCGTAAGACATTTGATTTCACTGAAAAGATTTTTATAGAGTCCCGAAAATCAAAATTTTTACGAATAAGGAATTGGAAAATTGTATGTAGTCAAGCATTTTGTGCTTATCTTGATTTAAGAAATTTCGGGATTACCAAACAGTATCAAGTGTTTGCGATCGATTTTGTCCCAAAACTTTAGACTTCTTACCTCTGTACATTGAAACATCGATGACTCGATGTTTGCGTTAGTAGTTTTTCACTATCCATTAATAAACCCACAAGTTAGAATCTGAATAAAGTTGATGTTAAATTTCAACGATTAATCAATAATTGGATAATTAACATCACTATACGAAATAACGATTTATATTAAAACTCAGAAACCATTTCATTTTGTTTTTTTTTTTTGGATTTTTCTCTTAATGCTGTCTTATTTTAAGACATATGTAAGACGAATATTCTTGATTTTAGAAACCGTTTCAGTTTTTTGCAGTGTGCAAATGGAAGTACTTGCTAAATGTGTCTGTGTGTGTGTGGGTATGCGTGTGTAGTTGGTGTTTGAACTAAACTGGTTACGTGTTTGTGCCACGTTGACGCATTTAATAAGAGCCAACCTTTTTTACAGTCGGATTCCCGCAACGGCGCATATGGAAATTTATGTAGCATACTTTTGAGCATAAATCATTTTTGCACTGCCAGCTGCGCCGCCAGCTCTCCTTCTCTCCCTCTCTCCCACACACACACTCTGTGTTTGTGTGCACTGGTTACGTCATGGCACTGATTAATGATTAATCCATAGGCAATGCGTCGTCTGAGTTTCTTTCGCTCATTTCTCACGGTTCAATTTTTAACGCTTTCACACAACTAATTTAATATTTATTAATTTACCCATTGAAACGTTGCAAATCGGGTATACATATCAGCCTTAGTGTGTATTAGTAAGTTATTTTAGACTGCAGTTTGATTACCCTGGACGTTTATATGTAAGTTACTATGAAACTGTTATGTAAAGCTGTCATATAAAAATGTAATTGCATATCATACTTTGCAGCACACCTATTTGCCAAATGTTTAAAATGTTTTGCAACTGTTATACGAATGGGTTATACAGCTGTTTGTCGCAACTGTTATACAAACAAATGAAACTATCACATTTTTTTTCGACTTTCTCTGATCAACGGTTATAAATCGGACTCATAAAACTGTTATACTTTCAAACTTCCGTAGCTCGAACTACTATAACTGCAATTTCCGCAAACTTCAACTAAATCGAGTGGCAATACCGTATACTATACAAATACAAAAAAATTTAACATTTTAATATGACATTGCATGCATAGCAACTGTTATATTTAAGTGTTATACAACTGTTATACAAATAAAATGACTAGCACAATTTATCAACTGTTATACGTGGCTGTTATACGCAATTAGCTGACAAACAAATTTCCTTGCATAATTTTGCGCACAAACGAAATCTTTTGGGCCAAAACCTTTACACGTACTTTGTTATTTTTTTCTATTTTAATTTTTCCCTGAGCATTTTGACATTTTGTTGCTTTAATAAAACATGCCGCAGCTGTGAAATGTTTTAACTGTTGTCTTTCTTTTTTCTCGGCTTTTGTCATTATAATTCATAAAGCCCCTGCCTTAACCTGCTTCCCCTGTCTGTAGCCTTTTCGCTACCTCTGCCCGCTTCTGTACTTTTGTCCTGCTTGTGTCCCTTACTTTACTCTGCCCTGGCCATGTCAACAGTAAAATTATGATTCATTATGCTGGTGTGCCTTCTATTGTAGTCACATCATCAAAATCTCAAACATCTTGAGACACGAGATGGCAAACACACACACACAGACACACACACAAGTAGCCTGCTATCATAAAATACTTCTACTTATATATGTATGTATGTATTTGTTCTGTGGGCTTTTACAGCCATTGGTGGCATTGTTCTTGCTGCTGTTGCTGTTGTTGTTATTGTTCACATTATGTGTCCCTTTAAGTGTACCCCTCTTAATTGTAGTTGTCCTTCTTCAGCTTCTCAGCTCCTCAGTTTCAGCTCTAGCTTCAACTTCAGCTTTAGCTTTAACTCCTCCCTTTTTGTTCCAGCAAGTCATTTACTTTGTCATAAAGCTTGCCCGAATACGCATTACAATTTCGGCGTTTACTGCTACGCCAGCTGCTCGGCTCAATGTTTTGCTTTTTTGGTGAAAATGTCGTTCGTCGGTAACCCCACTTTATTTGTCATAAACTAAAATGCCACTTGTACAATTTTAAAGAGTAGCTGCACAGCTGCAGAATAATAGATTAGACGGTCGACGGCAGCGATTAACATTAACATCATCACCACAGTAGCAGCACCACCTTTTTGACCCCATATATCATGGCCCAAAAAACTATGCTATGTTTTATGCCAATTCAATTGTGAATCTTCTTTAGATCTGCGAATCGCAGACTTGGCAATCATATTTAGACCCCGTACTTTAAAAAAGTAAAGGGGTCTATTAACTTTGTCACAAAAAAAAATGTGCGTAACAGGCAGAAGGAGGCGTGGCAGACCCCATAAAGTATATATATTCTTAATCAGCATCAACAGCCGAGTCGATATAGCCATGTCCGTCTGTCCGTCTGTAAGAGCGCCTAGATCTCAGAGACTATAAGAGCTAGAGACTCCAAACTTGGCATGTAGGTTCGTCTATATTGCAAGCAGATCGAGTTTGTTTTAGATTTTGTACCGGACCACTATATCATATAGCTCCCATAGGGACAATCAGTTGAAAATCAAGTCTTAGTATGGAAAACTTTTTTGCTGTTTGAGATATTTCAACCAAACTGACAGAATATGCATAAAAGATGGTCCCATACATACTGACCAAATTTGATTGAATTCGGATTACTATATCATATAGCTGCCATAGGAACGATCAGTCGAAAATCAAGTCTTAGTTTGAAAATCTTTTTTGTTGTTTGAGATAACTAAATTAAACTGACAGAATATGCACATGGGATGGTCCCATACATACTGACCAAATTTGGTTGGAATCGAACTACTATATCATATAGCTCCCATAGGAACAATCAGTTGAAAATCAAGTCTAAGTATGGAAAACTTTTTTGCTGTTTGAGATATTTCAACCAAACTGACAGAATATGCATAAAAGAGGGTCCAATACATACTGACCAAATTTGATTGAAATCGGATTACTATATCATAAAGCTACCATAGGAACGATCAGTCCAAATAAAGTCTTAGTATGAAAATCTTTTTGTTGTTTGAGATATCTTTATAATAAGTACGGGGTCTCCGACAGTCGAGTACCGCTCGACTGTAGCACCGCCGACTAGTTTTAAATTGAAAATCAAGCGGTTACTTGGTAGAAATAAAACATTTAAGCTACAGTGTTACATAAAAGTATGTCTTTGATTTATTATAACTCTACAAAGGACCCTTTTTCTGATATATATTAATAACTCGAAGGCTTGTCAAGTTTTTCGTGTAAAGTTTTTTTGATAAGATTCTAGATTGAATTTGGAAATAGTTTTGAAAAAAATGGGTGTGGCACTGCCCATCAACGCCCCTAAAAAATATATATACAAAAAATATTTTTTAATTTTTTTTGTTTTATTAAATATTAAAGTAATGTTTTTTTTTTATTATTTTTTAGGTATATTTCAAATTTCTTGTTTTTTATTTCATATTTTTAGGAGCATATTTTTTATCTTATTTTCTGGGAGTAGTTAGCCTGTAACTCAAAAAATCTACGTTTTATTGTTGTCTGTGTGCCGTAATAATAATAACCTCGATATACCATCACAGCGGACGGCAGTCTGCATGTTTAACAGCTGTTTACTTAACATCAGAATGCAATGTTAACCTTTCTGGTATGCAACATTACAGTTCGATGTATTCCCAATAGGAATGTAAGAAAAGTTTGTTAATTTGAATACTGTTACAAAACTAGTTTTTATCAGAAAAAGGGTCCATTTGACCTATAGTGCATAGTAGTAGTCAATTGTCAATAAGATTACATCATTGCCTTATTGGTAGTTAAGAAACCCAAACTGCTAATGATTCAAACATGTTAGCATAACAAGCGAATGTTAAGGACGAGTTAACATAGTTCGAAAGTTGTATGTTAAGTTAACATACAATTACCTCATTTATCATTAGCCATAACAGACTGCGATAGACTGCGAATCAACAGTAAACAACAACGTACCCTAATTTGAATATTGTTATAAGTAGTAAATAAATTATTTCGATTGATTTTTTTAATTTATGATGCAATAGAAAATACATTAGCAAATTGTAAAAGAGAGTATTAAGTGAGAAGAAGCATATTAACAGTTAAGAGTGCTTCGGCAGATTTCCTAAGAATATTGATGCGATTTTTTAGTGCAATCAATTCATTTTTTGGTAAGCTTTACAATATTCTTTACTTTCTTTTTAAAATTTAAACAAATTCTTAAAGATATGGTGAAACCTTTGCTCTACCTTTGTCAATATAAAATAATTAAATCTGATATCAATCAATAATATAATGAAAATTTAAATTCAGCGTTGCACAGGCCACAACAAAACCGCAATACCTCGTTGAGAGAGTATAAAATGGTGGCAGGCAAATAAAACATGTGTGCACTGCGGTTCAACACATTTCCATATATATTACAATGCCCAACGAATGGGGAAGAGCGGACTGGACAAAAGGGTGTTGCCGTTACAATAAAATTGATAACAAATAACAAAAAAAGAAACGTTGAATGGTGAAAAAAGAATATGGCAAACGTTGGCAAACAAATGGCAGCTCATAAACCTGAAAGGGGATTTTCAAAAAATAAACACAATTTCGTTATTATCAAAACGTTGCAAATGCAAATAAAATTATATGAATAAAGCAATAAAGCCGCAACCACAAAGCCAACAACAAGGAGAAGCAGCTACCGCAAGATTTTATTGCGGAATTATAAAGCATTGCAGCTGGTAATAAAAAACAGAGAAAGGGCCCAACCAAAGTACAATTCAATTGAGTTATCTACCTCGTTCTGTTTCTTTTTTTCCCCCCTATCTCATCCAGGTGCCATCGGCACATACGTTGCCTTGTCGTCTTATCGCTTAAGCCTCAATTTAACACCCTACAAAAGTAGCTGCCAGTACATCGAAGTTGAAGATGAAGATGAAGACGAAGATGAAGATGACGAGGTGCTTAAGTAGCATCAAAATGTGCGATATCAACTTTTTTGTTTATCGACTTGTAATCATTTTTACAGCTTGTCATCAGTTACAAATATTTTTGGCAATACCTCGCAAACATAAAATTTCCAAAAGGGTAAACACATGAAATATGTATATATATTCTATGAAAAACATTTCCTTTATAGTTACGATACACAGGCTTCAAGTTTTTAAACTGGGCTACAGGGTATCTATTGGTCGAGCACGATGAGAGCCTTGTCGGCATTTTTTAAGGTTTTACTGCGTCATTTTTTGTGTTCAATGAAGTCTAAATATAAAGATAGGTAGACTATTACTGACACAAAGCATCAGTCGAAAGCTGTTTTCACTTTTAAGGGGTATCACGATATACATACATATTTATATATACAATATAAAATAACGAGTCCAATTGCAGGGGACTTTGGCTAAAAGTCGGGATATTAAAGTCAGATTTGGCGAGAAAAGCCAGACTTGACGGGAAAGGCCAGATCTGGCGGGAAAAAGCTACATTCGGCGAAAGAGTTCAGATTTATTAAGAAAAGGTAATCTGTGAGTTTTGTTAGGATATCTCTGACAACAACAGAGTTTTTGATTCTAAAGGTTAGTTTGCATCCGATTGTGCCTATGGCAGCTATATGATATAGTAATCCGATTTTGACCAAATTTGTTCAGGATCCAAGAGACAGTCCCAAATACACAATCTGTGAGTTTGGTTTGGATATCTAGGGAAACAAAAAAGTTTTCCATACTAAGCAACCATGAACTTTGACCCCGAATTTGATCCACTTCTAGGTCGAATTTCACAAAGCACCGTCTTATTGCTCGATTATGTTGTTGTGAATATTTATGTTGTGTGAATATATTCGGGGGTGCCACAGAAATCGGTTTCGCTTGAATTTCACTCAAATTTGTATGAAATTTAAGTGAAATTCAAGCGAAAGCGATTTCTGTGGCACGCCCGACTATCTTGCTACGGTTAACCGTTTGGTTTACACGTTGATTCTCAGTCAGTCAGTCACGACAAAGAGCTTTATATGTATAGATATAAATCCACTCACCTGTTATACATAAGGACATCGGGCTTCCATAAGCGATGCGGTGGTATACGTAAATCGCGTACACCGCCAAATTCACTTGAATTCCAACGCAGATTCATATCGTTCCATTCCTGGAAGAACAATTTCAAAAACAAAACAAAACATTTTAATGTGTTAGAAAACAAATGAAAATTCCAAGCAATGTTCTTTTGTTCTAACAGAATGCGTGTGTGAGTGTGAAAAGGGTCAGAATATTGTACAAACAGTGTCAGTGTCAACAAAGGGATTTCTGTCGTTGATGGCCGACTTAATTAATTACAGTTGGTAAATAAGGAACAATACAACGATGGCAAATACTCATGCAGTGCCAATCTGTGCCTACAATCTGTATCTAAATTCGGTATCGTCATCAATTTTATTTAACTCTCTCTCTCTTTACTCTCTCACTCCCTTGCCATCAGCATTTCATAGTTGTTAAATTCTAAGCTGGTATCTACCTCAGAGTTATTCAAACAAAACCATTTTATTGCCCAAATTAAGAATGCGATGCATTCTGTAGATACAACATTTATGTTATGTTCATTTTCAGCATCGAAGCCAATTTGTGGTTTGCTTGGGCGCAGCCAACTAAACTCTCTACTCAGCATGTGTATTTTGAAACGTCTGGCAACGCTTGTTGCTTGTTTTAATGCACATAATCCTCACCGTAGATACAGGAAATTTCTGCTTGACAAACATATCATCAATTTGAGTTGTAAGGAAGATTTGCCTATGATATCAGAGTTATTTAAGGATCTATCAATTATGTAATTCTCAAAATGTCTAATACCTTTTGAAGTTTATTTGAGAAAAAGTAAAGGCTAAGTAAATTTATAGCTTTTAATTAAAAAGATTTGAATTTGATATGTACGAATTACATGACATTTTCTTAATAAATATAGTATTGTTTAGTAAAAAGGCTATTATCCTGTGGACTGGGACTATTTTATTCATAATGTTACATAACTTGTTTATCACAGTCAGCAGAAAATTTAATGATAAATATCTATGTATGAAATCAATTTTTCCTCAATATTTATACAAGTAATGAGCTTAAAAACTGTGGAAAAGCTCACAACCCAAAGAACTTCTCTTCTATCTCAACTCAACCCTTTGTTAAGTATTTATAAAAGGAAAAAACTTGATTGATTTGCATTTTAAATACTTTT
Organism: Drosophila subquinaria; assembly: GCA_037043405.1. Classification (NCBI taxonomy): domain Eukaryota; kingdom Metazoa; phylum Arthropoda; class Insecta; order Diptera; family Drosophilidae; genus Drosophila; species Drosophila subquinaria. The sequence continues at coordinate 29,922 of JBAMBL010002066.1, forward strand.
CAACTTGTCTTTATCTCTCTTTCCTTTGGCTCTTTGGCGAGTGTTATTAATAAGCCACATATCAATTAGCCGTGACCAAACAGTTAGTGAGGTTCCCTCTAATTCTCAGTCTCTCTCTCTCTGTCTCTCTCACTTCCTCTCTGTCTCTGACTCTGGCAGCTCTGGTTGGATGTGAGCACGTATGTGAGGTGCTTTAATCATCAATCATCGTTAAGTGCACATTTATGGATAGATGGTCACCCACTTTTAGAGTGTGTGTGTGAGTGTGTGTGTGTGTGTGTTGTGAATGAAGGGGTAGTATGGGGAGTGGGGGGTCTCTATATGCTGCAGGCATGATGTTGTAATTGTATTGGTGGAGCTGACCAATGCTTATCGTAATTAAATTTGTTGCTTTTGTGACACTTAAGGCGATTAGCGCATCGATTCCTCCTGTGAGTTTGTGTTGAAGTGTGAGTTCCTCTCATCGTTGTCGTTTTCGTTGTCCTCTTCCCTTTTTGCATTTGATTGTATTAATCAATCGATTAATCAATCAAGTGGCAATTGCTTTCCATTTACCTTTTATTTCTTTTCTTTCTCTACATTTCTTACTCAAATTATTATTATTATTGTGGGTATTAATCATTTGTTTATGACTCTTCTTCGATTGCTTTCTTAATTAGAATTCCCACTCGACTCAAGAATTTTAGCGAAATTAATTTGTTAACATATCTTAAGTGCTTTTACAATTACAAAATACAATTATTATCTTCGATTATTGACGTATACTAGTGAAATTAATTTTCTAATGGTTCCATCAATATCTACAAATAATATCAGTAATTATTTAAGTGAAGATACGAACACTTTTTTATAAGTATATCATGTTTTTAATCTTAATTAGTTTTCAAGAGAGTACTTATATTTTTCAACATTTACCGCAGAAATTAACACTTGGCCATGAAACGAATCAAATTAAGATATTTCGATATGACTCATTGTTTTGATGTCTAAGAGGAACTGCATTGTTCCTCGCTTCTGATATTAAGTATTGATCAAGACTCTTATTTAAATTATTATAAGTAAATTATTATAATTAATTATGTGGTAAAAAAACAAGGTAAAGTTTAAATTTAGCATCAGGAAATAATCTGCAAGGGGAAAACTATGAATTTTCTCTCATTTCTAACTATTTATTCCTTTGCAGTTCTCTTGGAACAAATCATAAAAATGCTATCGCTAATGATGTTGTTGTTGGAAAAAGAGGATGAGATTAAAATGTTCGAAATTAATAAATTTGTAAACGGCACAGCTTTACTTTTCTTATTAAAATTTAAGTTTAGAGCCAAGATAAATAAAGTATTTTAAGAAAATCGTCAAATTTCTATAAAACTTGACAATTACAGACAAAGAAATAAATGTGTCCTGAGAATAGTCATTTCCGAAACTCTCGAATGTGGTGGCAAGTGGCAAGTGGCACGGGGCAAGTTGGCGAATGAGTTGGCAAAGTGAAAATTAAAGGGCTTACAGTATTTATTGCTTAATTTGAGGCTGATGACTGCTGCTGTTCATGACATTTCAATTAAAAGTGCACATGCTGTGTACGTGTGTGTGTGTGTGTGTGTGTGTGTGCGTGTGTGTGTGTCACAAAGTTCAAAGTTTTTGGCCACAATTTGCAAGTTGCAACTGGTCAATGAGAAGGGGAGGCAGCGGAAAAGTCAAACCAATGGTTAATTAAGTTGTCACTTAATTTGCCAATTAATTTGTTGTTCACAAAAAAAATAAAAAGAAGTACAGAAAATCCAGTTGATGCAGTTGCATGCAACTTTTCCATGCAACAAGAAATTAGAAAGTCGGTGCTCTGTTTTATTTATTTTTTATCTTCAGCTTCAGCTGCGGCTCAGCAAATGTAAATGGAAATTGAAATAGAAAATGGATAAAGTGTGGAAGCGAGGAAAATGGAAATGAATGAAATGAATAGCATTTGTGGAATTCACGCAATTTAAGCTATTAAGTGATTCCTTTTGCTGCTGCTTCAAGTGTGAGTATACTCATATAATTTGGCAAGTGCCACTTTTTTACCTCCCTCTCTCTCTCTCTCTCTCTCTCTCTCTCTCTCTCTCTCTCTCTATGTTGCTTTTGTTGTTGTCTTTTGATAAATTGCGGCAATTTCATTTGTTGCACTGGCGGATGAGAGAACATCGAGAGTATTGAGCCTAAGGCCAAGTTAAAATTTATGGCTTAAGAGGCAACAAATCTTTTGGGCCAAAAGACTCATGTGTGTGCCACACAAGAAAGTCCACAACAATTTGTACTTTGAATTTGACTAATGTCCCATCCTTCAACTTGATCTCCTTCTCCGTCAATTATTATTTAATATTAGGCTAAACAGTTGAAAATGATGAAAATATGTCTGCCTATAGCAGAAATCAAAATTTAATATCCTAGCTAATTATTTGAAAGCTTTTGTTGTTGCTTAACTTAGTTTGGCTAATATCGAGTGATAGTTCCTAAAGAAGCTGTTCGAAATAGAACTTAAGTTTTTATTGAATTTCACCAAACTAATAAATTATGTATTGTAAAACTCTTGAATTCATTATCTACGACATGTGTAATAAAATAAATTATCGGTTCCCAAACACATCCAAAACTTCACTTCACTTTAATCAGGCCTAATACATTTTTGCTAAACAAGAAAAGTATTTTGAAGAAAAATTCTCCTTAGGGATTATTTTTCAACTTACCAATTTAAGCCAAATATTTGTTATGAGCAACTGATTTTTTTCATCCTGAAAAGAGAAAATGAATAAAATTGAATTAGAAATTAGCTAATAAATTCATGCATATATTTCAATCAATGTGTATACCTATGAAAATACAATGAATTTACACAAAATTAAGCTATTGTTTGATGTCTCATAAAAAAGCCTGAAACAGACAATTGATAGCCGATTCTCGTACTTAAATCGATGGCACTAGGGCTGCATTCAAGTTATACCACTAACAGACAATTCAAATATATTGGAAGTGAAATCAAATAAAAATTATTTATTTCTTTTGTTTGGTTTGCCGCCTAAATATGTACGAATACAGAGAGTACGAGAGCTAGAAAGTCCTGTTGAGTCCGCATTTTCAAGCGACAGACTTTACCGACAATTGTATGCAAATGAGTGTATTCACATAGAGTATATGCAAATAGTTCTTACCATCTACTCAGATTCCTGCTTGAGTAGGCAAAGTTTTCCGAAGAAAATTGCTAACGAATCCAACTTAAGAATATGTGAAGACCAGACAAAGACTCCGCATTGAAATAGTTTTGTTTGGATACGGTTATGAATGTTTGCAGACGAAATCATTTAATTTCCAGAATTTAATTGCCATTTAAATATATTTAAATTAAAAAAGAAAGTGAAACAAAAGTTTGAAAAGCAAAAAAAACATATTAAATAAAAAAAATAATAATCAAATGGGTTTTGGAATCATTTTGAAATTGTTTGAATTATGATATTCATTTTTGTTTGATAAATTAAAAAATTTTAATTTTTTCGAGAATAGTTAAAGTAAAACTATCGCTGATTAATCGACATTATTGATCATATTTATCATCTCTATATATTTACTTCAATCGAAATTATTTCAAAGAAGTAGTTAATGAAATTAGTTTAAGCTTGCTAAAAGAAATATTTAGCTGGAATATTCTTTTATATAGTACAGCTTACAAAATTATGTTTATTGAACTGTAGTGAAGTTTCTTTGATGAACGGGGAGCGAATAAAAATGAATGATTGAATGAATACGCATATTTCAAGTTGAATGTTTTAGCATTCATTCAGTTATGAATACGCATCGCTGGGCGCATTGATGAGAGAATGACAAGAACAAAGAGAGAGAGAGGGAGAGAGAGAGAGAGGGAGTGAGAGAGAAAGATGAGGGCTGTCAATGCCAGACTTGGTCTAAATGATGCTTTCTGTTCTCGATTGCTGTTGTTGCTGTCGACTGCTTATGTTGTTGTTGTTGTTGCTCATTAAAGAACGGAAATCAAAATAGACAATGAGCTGACTAAATTGCATTTGATGCTCATTCGGAGGCGAGAAGAGCCCAGAGACAAGTATTTACTTGCCAATTTCAAATTCAAACAGTTGACAGTGGCTGCTGTTGTTTTCCGTCTTCGTCTTCTTCTTCTTATTATTATAATTATTACAAGTTGTTGTTGTTGGCATATTTATGTATCTCAATGATTAACATATAAATTAAAAATGAATCCGTCGAAAGTAACGCTTTGCTCAGACCTCTCTGCTTTCGGCCATTTACCAACGTGACCAGCATTGCAAAGTTCTCTGACCAGCAACACAAAAAAAAAATGCAAAAAGAAGGTGGCCAACTGGTTCAGCCGGCCACTGGCCAATTGTTAGAATGCTTAGGATTTTGGCTTACAATTTAGTACAAAATACAACATTGGTAACACAATGTTTGACCTTTTGGCTTATTAGGGGTTATTCTCTGGTTTTTGCCTTCGACTGCCTCTGGCCAAAACGATGGCACTTTGTGGCCTAAAGCCAATTTGTAAGTGGCAACAACAGAGAGAAAATCGTCGAATCCCGGAAAATCGCACTCAGCCCTCGATTTTAAGGTTTTAGGTGACGAATGTGTGCTTGCGGTTTGTTAAATGGCTGACTAAAAGCGATGCTGGCCCCAAAAACACACACAAAATCAGACCCAAAAGCACACAACAACAACAACAACAACAACAGGAACAGGAACAACAACAACATTGGCAAAACATTGTTTAAAGGCGGAAGTGTGCGTGGCCTGGGGACTTGAGGAGGAAATTGTGCAAGATCTGTTATAAATTGTAAAAAGCTTAAGCCCAGCCATATCTACCTAAAAATACACATACACACGCACACAGACAGACACACACATACGTACACAACCGCAAGACCAAATCAGCTAAAAGCGAAGAAAATTTGGCAACTCAACGAGGCGATGAGGTGAACAGAGAATGCTGCATGTGCAATCAAACTCCAGTTAAAAGTGGATGAATCTCCCTCTCTCTCTCTCTATCTCTCTCTCATTCCATCTCTCTCTCTTCTCTCTGCCCCCTTTTCCGTTAGAATGTGTTTTTTGTTTGTATTTCCGATTTGTTTCTATGTGCTGTGTTGTTTTGACTTTGAAGCTGATTTTCAACAGAGTATACCCTTTACTTAATTGTGGCTTTTGAATGGGTATATTCAAAGCAAGGCTGCGAGCGCATAACGGACCGGATAACGAACCGAATATATGAAAAATTTGATCCCGCAAACCCGAACACAAACTAAAGTAAGAGGTTCGGTTCGAAAAAATTTTATTACAGAGTCATATGTGGCTTATATTTATTTGATTTTTATTATTAAAAAAACTTAAATGATTACAAAAATTAAGGACATTTTTAAATAATAAAAATATATTTCTTGTTCTAAAATTAGCAAAAGATCCTGAATTCGAATTCATAAACGGAAACTTTGCCAAAAGTTGTTGTAGTTTGCAACCTTGATTTAAGTGTCTTCATACTATAAATTTTGATTAAAATATATAAACTAATGTTGTTCAGATTATCCTTTTGCGAAGTTAATGATCGATCGAGTCTTTTCTTGTATGCATTATTTACAGGGCACAACGGTTTTAACACTTTTGGGTCAGTTGCCACATTTGTTGCTCCCCATGCAGGAATAATTCGATTGGATGGCATTAAAGTAAAGATACATTGGGCGGATATTATCGCTCACTCGTACAGCAACAACAATGACAATAATATCATCAAAATGAGAATAATCGTTGACAATTGTCATTACAAAATAATGGTGAACGTGTGTGTTTGTGATGATAATGATGATGTGTGTGTGTGTGATGATGTTAGTTTGTGTGTGTGTGTTATCCCTCAGGTTTAATAGTCGGTTGTCGTTTATGAGTTTATGTCGCTGATTGTACAATGATTATCAATAAATTTTTTTTGCCAACGTTGTCATTTTTATTGTATTATTTCCCCTCACTAAATGCATGTCATTTGTCATGTACATGCGAATTACATGTAACCCCCCGTGATCATCCCTTTCCCCCCCTCTCTTAATATTCATGACCTCTGTCATAATAATCAGTGCAAATTTGTTTGCCCTTTGTCAGTCGATGGCCCCTTTCTTTATATATGTATGTATGTGTGTGTGTGTGTATGTATGTTTGCAACTTTATCAGTTATTCATAATTATAGTTAGTCTTTTGTTGAAGGATTTCGCAATCAATGAAGAAACAATAGATTTGCTCTCTTGCAAAACAACAAAATAAAGCAAAAAATGTCTTAATCATTTACCCAAGTCATATATATTTTCGATATCATTTTGTCTATTTCAATTTGCGCGACAGCTATTTGAGTTTTTTTATCTTGCAATATTTTTTAATGGATTTTGACAGTTTTTATTTTATGCTCAGTTATTTAACTCTTAGTAAGTTTCAACGAATTGTATGTATTTTTCATTGATGCTAGTACATTCATGATTATGCATATTAATCAGTTATGCAGTATTAATCAGTCTGTAAGAGAATGACTTAAAAATGCGATGCTAATAGCGCTAAAAATATAATATATTAACTCGAATTTATTTAGTTGCACTTGCAGAATGAGAAGATATTCTGTAAATAACTGAATGATTAAAGTTCTAGCCAATTAATCGCCTTTAATTAATTAGAAAAATTAATCAACACTTATTTTTATTTATTTTACAATTAATATTCGATTTAAACATAGATAAACCATTAAAAACATGCTAACTTTAATATGTTTATATACTATTTTATAAGCAATTCGCAACCTGCAAATGGTAAAATCTGCTGCAGCTGAAGCTGCTGATTGCCAGAGCTGGTCATGTCACGTTACACTTTTTGGCCTTGTCCCCTTGCCTTGTACTAAACTCACTGAACAGCAATGAGAGCGAAAGTTCGTGGGAGAGGGAGGTCGAGAGTGTGAGAAAACTTGGACTTGAGAGAAAGGTAAATTCATTGCCATTGCCACTGATATTGCACTATGGAAAAATTCGCTTTGCGTTGCGTTTATAAAATCAATAAGAAGAGGAGCTGAAAAGTGGGCGTGGTTCCTTGAATCTTATTTTTTTAAATTCTTGTTAGAAGATAATTTTCTTTAAATCTAAAACAAATTTGCATAAAATATCCACAACAAGGATATATAAGTCATATCAATTCAGCAGGCGGTATATATTGTGAATTGGATCTTTAGGGGCTCAAAAATCTGTATTTACCTTTGTCATGCTATACTCAATAGGAAATTGAAATTGGTTGCTCAGTTTAGCAGTTAAACCAATAAGAATACAAAGAAAATTGCAATTTAATTGATTTAAGCAACTTAAAAAATGTATTTTATTTCAAGAAACATGTTCATTTGTCCCATAGTGTGCGGATATCAAATGCAGTTTTTGATTCACAAACTCGAAACACGCAGCTGCAACGCGTTGACGTCGACAGCAACAGCGACAGCGACGTCGACGTCAACGTCGACGTCTTTGGCATTGACATTGCTGCTGCGGACTGCGACTGCGGACTGCTGTCGCTGCTTAAGGAAAAGTTGCTCTGTTTCTCTAGTTGGGCTACGATTTCGAGTTCCGTTTGACATTTCGTTTTATTTTCCTTATATTTTCTTTTGCTACTATTTTTTTTATTGCCATTTCTTTGGCATTTCGTGCAGGGTGATAAGTTTTCTTCAAAGGAAATTAAAAGCGAAACGACAGGCGCCCATTTGGTGAGTGGGGGTGGGAAGGAGGGGGTGGAAGTGATGCTTGCACATTTCCGTTATGGTGTGTTTGTGTATGTGAGTGTGTGTGTGTGTGTGTGTGAGTGTGTAGGCTGTCGACACTTGCCTTCACCTTGACTGGGTCGAGTTAACAGTGTGGTTCCCCATCGCTTTTCTTTCCCCTTTTACTCTTCTTACAATACACACATTTGTGCATGGTGTGTGCGAGTGTGTGTGTGTTGCTGATATGGCAACACAAGCTGGCGATAAAAGTTGCTTATTGGAAAAGTTGAGCTTCGCAGCTTTAAAGCCAATTGGCAGCCCAGCGCTGATAAATGGCCAACGATTTAATGTCCGACTTTCAATGCAAACAAATCTACATACAGACAAACATGCATATATACGTATGTATGTACATACGTGTACATACGAATATACAAATATAATAATGAGGAATTTCGTAGCTTAAAATTGCACATTTAAGACTAAGACTGAAGATTACTAAAGTCGCGATATAAGTATATTTAGTGTATACATAGGTGTTTATATCTATTGAAGATATATCTTTTAGTTAAACATATAGAAATGTCATAGTTGAAAACATGTCTTGGATAACATTTTAATGTACATTGAAAACTCCACTCTAATATTCTTTCTGAATCTGATTAAACAATTTTGATTCTCATTTTCAGTTATATAAAATATGGGATTTACGAATCGCAATTACCTAATTAAATGGTTGTACTTGATTTTTCTCTCTGTGCATATGTACTTTTATTCAAGAGTCTTTGAAATGGAAAATCTGTGGCCACAATGCAAATCAAAGGCAAAGGCAATGGCAATGGCAGCCGACAGACCGCGGTTTTGTCCACGTCCGTGGAGGAAGAATAGCGAAATTAGTGTTGTATGCGAATACACTGTTACAAAAATGTAGACTCTCGTTCCTGTGTATGTACATATGTATGTATGCATGTATTATGCATGCATGTACATATGCGTATAAACAATCAAAGCATTAGCATCAGCGTTTGCTTTAGCGTCAAGCTCTTTAAGCTCACGTGGCGCTAGCTTTGTTTTACAATTGTCTGTGCAAACAGTGCCTGCATAAAAAAACGCACGCAAAGTGGAGCAGCAGCCAAAGCCAAAGCAAAAGCAAAGCAAAAGCAGCAGAACAGCAAACCGGTAAAAATAAAAGAAAACAAACAAGAAATTGCGGCAATCTTTGGCACACCGGGAATTTGATACTCTTGCGGACAACTGATATATTAATATTTTTTTTTTTAAATAAAGTTTTAATGAACTTGATCAACGACGGGCAGCCATGAGTTTAATTTGTTCACAGAACACACTGCAAAATGGCGTCAGAAAGTCGCCATCTTAATCGTCGAAGCAATTCTGATAAAAGATTATTCAACACACGGCAAATGCTACACCTACCTAAAAGAAAAAGGTGTGATATATGTATTTATATAAAATCTACATTCCTAGTATAAGCCTAGAGACTTGAAATTTGGCACGAGTCTTAGTTCGACTAATCAAAAATGTATTTATAATTTGGTTTTTTTAATTGAACCTTGTCGTCAGCCGCTCTCTCACCGCGACTCATTGAAAAGTAAAATTATTTTTTTGTATAAACTTTAATATAAAGCAAGATATTTTAAGCTCTGCTTGTTTGCTAATTAAACTAAATTAGGCTGCAGGAAAAACCAGATTCTTTTGCACAAATGCACACCTGCAACATGTGTTTTTTCTCGAAACTGACAAAAGGGATTGTTAACATCTGATTCTAGATGCTTTTGTTAATAACTTTTAGGTAAAACTCTTGTGATTGCTTGTGCTAGACTAAAGCAAAGTTTAATAGAAAAGAAACACACTTGTTAGTTTTTAGCCAAAAATACACATGAACACCACTTTGGAAAATTGCACAATAACACACAACTACCAAAAATGTCTACTAATAGCGTACATTTACATTTATCAACTTAGTTCGTATTTACACTTTTTCGCTCTGAAAGTTGCAATTATTTCTCCCGCTCTTTTTTAGTTCAGTCAGCTGACTTTGAGTGAGCTTCAAATGTTGATGGTATTTCCAACAAATTAAAAAATTATATATGTACGCTTTGGAGTATTTACATTGAGAAAATAAAAAAAAATTTAAGATTCTGAACAAAAATAAATTTGAATTTATGCCGAAATTTCGAACTTTTTTCCCATAGCGTTTTGTACGTAATAGCCAAAAGCAAGTAGAAAAACCAACAGTATAAATAATAAAAAAAATCCAAAGCAAAATGAGGAATATATTTCTTTGCTAGATAAAATATGCCAGCTTTTTTTTTATTAACAAAAAATAACTTGTCAAAACAGTTAGTTGACTTACTGTATGTAACATTTTGTGACGTAATGATAAGACCTTTTGTAAGGGTATAGAAATGTGCACTACGAATGCAGAAGCTAAATAACAGCAGAAACCACGACAGCAGCAAACACACACATATACACAGACAACAACAAGGACAACCACAAAGACAGACAAGTGTGGCGAGAAAAGGGAGTAAGTGAGAGTGAGGGAGTGAAAGAGTGGGAGTGAGAGAGAGAGAGAGAGAGAGAGGTAGAAGCAGATTGTGGGCGCACAGTTAGGAATCTGAGTGCGCTATCCAAGCTCGGCAGCCTCTTGGGCTCATACTGCTCAGCTGCTTTGGCCAACGTTAATTGAATGAAACTAAGTGTGTTTATACGAGTTAGTGTGTGTGCGTGTGTTTGGGTGTGACTGTGTATTTGTATGTGAATGTATGTCGGTGTGTGTGTGTCGGCATTGCTTCATTTAAAAATAGCTCCTTTGTTTATGCTGTGGACCTATTTGGGTTGTGTAAGGTGCACAGTAACACACACATGTAAATACATGAAAATACACACACACACACACACACACATGCATGTGTACATACATACATAGAAACTATACAGCTCTGATTGTTATATTTATGCGCTGTGACAAAAAACCCTCAGCTACAAATCAATTTGCAGTAATTTACTTAAATTTTAAATTTTAAACTTGAAAATAAAAATATACATTAATTTCATGATGCAATGTATTTATTAAATTATACAACTTGCACCTTATTGTTTCAGCTTTTTGAAGTGATTCATTTATATTTTTAATTATGAATAAATTATAATTAATAATTATTTAAGACAATAGAAAATTTTGAAAAAATATACATTAATTTCATTATTCAATGTATTTATTAATTTACGCTTGAACCATTTATTTTTTCTTTCAGTGTAACTAATTTGCCGTGGAGACCATGTCTATGATATGATGATATTTTCCTAAACCGCAACATTTATTATGCTATAAATTTGCTACTTTAAACATAGACAGACGCCCTACCAATCAAATTTAATTGTGGGGGTGGCTACACACCACCTCCCCCTACCCACCCCTCTTCCCCCTTGTGATCCCATACCGCTCATAAATTATTACGTAATGTGGAAAAATGTATGTTAGTATTTATTTATGATACGAGTATATTTATACTAACCAGAGAGGGTGGTCTCTGAATAATTTTGTGGTTTTTTTGTTACGCTTGACACAAAAAATTAATTATCCCAAGTTTTTCAGGAAGCACGAAAGCAATTGAGAAAATGAAAGTGTGATAAAAATTGCATGAAAGCCTAGTGTGAAGTATAATAACATAAAATGCAAATGAGGCAGGGAAAGTTGTTAGATTTGATTGCACTTTGAATGGTTTTTCAAAGCAGAAACCGCAAAGCGAACTAAAGAAAAACTAATTAAATGCTGCAAAGCAGAAAGTCGACGAAATAGAGAAAAAAGAAATGAGAGCAAATGCAAATATTTATAATAGAAAACACATTTTGTGGAATAATTTGAATGATCCCTTGAATGGGGCATGCCACCGAAAAAATTTAATTAAACGCCGCCAGCGATTAGCGTCCAACAAAATGGCTTATTTATTTATTTTTAATTGAATTTGATGTAATTTATTTTCCGATCGCAAAGCAGAATACAAAATGTGTGGCAAAAAAAAAGGTTAAATATACAACTATTATGTTGACGGATTTAATAGCATTCATTATATATAAGTTGCTGCCCCTTTCCGTGCTACTTGCCACATTGATTGCGCAATTATGCACTAAATTAAATGTTTTACACACAAAATACATATGTACATACAAATACATATACATATATGTAACTTGCAAATTGCGAAGCGAGCCAAAAGCAAAACAGCAAAATTAAGAGAAGTGTGAGAGAGAAAAACTGGTGGAAAATGGAAAGGAAAGGAAAAAGGGAGTTAGAGATGGGAATGCTCTCTGGCAGAAATGATTGTTTTTTGGAGCATCTGAAAATGTAATTTCTGGCAAATAGTAAAAGCAACAGACAACTGCGTGTAAAAGAGCACAGCGTGGGGGAATTCCCGGATACATGGTGTATGTGTGTGTGTGTATGTGTGTGTGTGAATTGGGAAGGGGGTCTGTGAACAGTGTAAAAGTTCTTTTTTGTTTGCTTGTTTTGTGGCGCTGCGTAAAATTAATGTATGCAAAATTCAACAGACGAAACATCGAGTGGGGGGTGGAGGGGCTGCAACGAGTGCCAAGGGAACTGCCAACAAGATCGTGGGGAAGGGGGAGTAGAGGGAGAGGGGGAAGCAGTTTGCACTGGACATGTTGGCATTGGCGATAAATAATTTGTAAATTGGCCCGCATTTTGTTTAGCGTCAAATGCAATTTGAAATGAGCGACAGTCGGACAAACCGACAAAAGCCAACGAGCGAGAGAGAGAGAGTGCGAGAGGAAAACCAGCGAGCGGCGAGTGTGAGAGTGTGGCATGTTAAAAAGAAATGGGGGCGAAAATGCAACTCAACAATTAATTAGAACGCTGAACAGACCACAGACCACAGACACACACACACACACATGCAACATTCTGCGGGTGCTGCCAAAGAGCAACATTTGACCACACGTTGCACTTATTCCCCCTCTCGAGAAAATAAGAAGCACAACGAAAAAAAAACATGGATAGAATACTGTTTGCATTTTATATTAAAATTGGTTGCTCGCTTAATTTGAAATTCAAACAACATTTTAAGCTTTGTTTTTTAATTTTAGATAGAAGGGTATAGAAGGATAAGAGTTACAATTTGAGATAAATCATTAATTATAGAAAACAATTAAAACTACATTTCTAATTTTGTCTTGAAAATATAATCTTATAATAATGAATTTTAGAAATATTAACTAATCGCTTTTTTTTATTTTTGTTAGCAGCAACTATGACAAATAAAATTTCCCATAATAACAAATTGATTCTCTATTGGGAAAGCTTGCCCATTATATAAATGTTGTCGACTCTTTTAACACTTCATTGTCATATTTTATTCAGATTTTCTTTCTTCTTGTTTTTCATTTTGTCATTTTTTTAGTGGCAGAATAAATGACATAAATATCGAGCGGCTTTTTAAGCGCTTATGCGAATGGCATGTAATTAATTAATGATATTCCGTTGTTTTATTCATCTTTTTCAATACCCTGCAAACATAAAGTGCATTAAAAGCAATACAAAGAAACTTTATGAAAAATGATGGAAGATTAATTAGGCTTAGTAAATATACAATTTAATTTTTAAAAATCTTAGAGATGTATGTAAGTCAAATTTTCAAATAATAAAAAAATATAATAGTTTAAAATTAAATCATAACATCCATCGTCATAAAATTGAAAACTTTTAACTATTATTTAAACTATACTTTAACCTTTTGAGGCTTTTTTAATTGATCTATAAATACAGGTCATCATCTCTTCGAGCTTGCTCAACTGTTAAGCACACAAATTTAAAAACTTTATTGTCGTTGGTCTGCTCGTTTAAAAAACCAACAAACAAACAACATTACTATTGGCCACTGGCTATGGCAACTACAACAACAACATTAACAATAACAACAACAGCAGAAAATGGCTTAAATTGAACACGTAATTCGCAGATATGCAAGTGCAGCAAAAGTCTCGTTAATAAGCACAGGGGAAGAGAGAGAGCGGGAGAGAAAGAGAGAGAGAAAGACAACATTTTGTCTTGCTTGTTGTAAAAACATAAACGAGGGTCACCCGATAAGTAGTCAGGTTAACAAACATGCTTGCTTTTGTGTTCATACATATACAATAGTATGGACTTATGGATAAATACAAACAAAAGAGAATAGAGAGAAGCAGATAGAAAAAGTGTTAAAATGAATAGTAAGGTTTTGGTAAACTATTTATTTTTATGTATTTATTGATTTAATTATATATTCATTTATTTAATTAAATATCTATTTATTTATTGAGAGCTATTTAAATAATATTTAAAATTAAATAAGATTCTTCTAAATTTCCTCAATCTCGTCGCACCAAAATCTAAACTGCTATAAACTTATAATTTCTAGAATAATGAGAACTATATTATAATTGTTTTTATATTTGATTTGAGTCTAGTAACAAGAATTTTTTTAGTCAAGTATTTTTTTATGGCACGTTAGACTTAAGTATATTGATGGATTAATATAAAGGTGAGTAAATTGAAAGGTGCCACAACTTGACTCTAGTAACAATATACTTTATTGTAGGTGCAGGGTATGACAGCAATAAATGCACAAAAATTATAAAATAAATTCGTGGTTTTTATTACGCTGCCACCGAATTCCAACCCGACAAAAAGAGACATATGGAGACGAAGAGAGAGAGAGAGAGACGAAGCGAGAGGAAGAGAGAAGGAGACAATTCGCAGGTTAAAGCCCTGGTCTGTTGCGTTTGTCTATTTGTTTAATTTATGAGTGTGGGCGTGGCCAAGATCATGGTGTGGCTGACCAGCTGACATCCAGCCATAAACACATATAACACGTCCTGTGTGTGTGCGTGTGTGTGAATTACATATGTAGATCTGGCAAAAGGCAAAATATGTAGCATACTTATCTGCGCATGCTGCGTGCGTGCTTTAATAATGACTTTTATACATAAAAGATGTTAACGTAAGATATCACAAGCACAGAAAGAGAGAGAGAGAGAGAGAGGAAGAAGATAGGTAACAGCAGTTGGCACAGTGACAAGTGCATATGGCGAATAGATTTAACTGTTGTCAACCTACGCAATTCCAGTCAAAGTGAACGTCGCATTTACTGTGGGTTGTTCGTGGTTATGTAACCACTCAACCATCGAACCACTGAACCATTAAACCATTGAACCACTCGACCAGTCAGTTGTCCAGTTTGGTGCGTGCGTGCTTTTCCTATTTGTATTTTAGCAGGCACTGTTATTTGATATGCTAAAGTTTTTCGACACTTAGTGAAACATATTTCAGCGACGTGCCTTCATTCATATTTAATTGTTTTAATGCCGTCAGGGCATCTCGTTTTTGTTGCTTGTCTCGTTTCGTGCCCACCCATCGAGCGACAAATGTCAGCCATTTGCCGAAAACACAACCCACAACAAACAGCTACAACAACAACAGTAACCACCAGAACAACAACAACAACAACAACCGCAAACACAGCGGGGGCTAAATTGCGAAGGCAAGTGAAAAACTGTCACGATTATGAATTCATATGGCAAAAGCCAAAACGGCAATTAAATGCCCAAAAAAAAGAAGAAAAATAAAATAAATAAAATACAATAAATAAAGCAGCTAAAGGTCAACCATCAATTGTGACTATACAACAATTGGTTATTGTAATACGTTTATTATATTTAAATCAACGATTACCAACTAATAGTCAATGCTGCTGTTAACTATTTAAATATTTGCTTAAATACTTATTCAATTGTTACTCTATAGTTAAATGTTAGAAGAGACGAAGCAATTGAGATTGTTTAGAAAAAGTTGAGTTATTTAAAAAACTTTGAAACTTTATAATTTAAAATTAACTACTATATTATAGCTAATGACAAATTGTCAAGCTGAAAACTTTAATCAAAAATACTGCTAGTAAATTACAATTCTTTTTTTTTGTTCAACTATACGTACTTTTCAAAGTTTTGAATAGTTAGTAAATGTGATAGACGACTTTCAATAAATGCTGTAGGAATATTTAAAGAATGTTAAGTCAACTAGCAAAGAGAGATATGTTAATTGGCTTAACTTAAATTCAATAAATATAGTACATGCTGTCCATTATCGAATTCTTTCTATTGATAGAGCTGTAAACTTTTCAAAGATCCTGTAGTAAATGAGTTGACAGTGTGGCAACGTTCCTAATTACAAGCATGCCTCAAGTTGCATATTGTTCTGATTCTGTAATTACTCCCACATATGCAGAGTGTGGTACTTATTATTTTCTTCTTGCGCATGTACGTACTCTCGTGCGTATACTTAATATCAAAGTGCTACCTCGAAGGGACATGAGTGCTTGAAGCACAAGCATTACTTTAAACTGACACTCAAAGTCAGGTTGTAGTGCGTGCGTGTGTGTGTGCGTGTGTGTGTGTGTGTGTGTGTGTGTGTGTGTGTGTGTTATCAACTGAATAACTATGCGTAAAGGGACAATTACACGCATTACGAGCATCAACGCCAGAAGTGCCCATACACACACACACACACACATACATAGATATACTCGTTCACTTGTATATAAGAACAAACATTAGTTTTACTAAACATAAATGCTGCTATTTTGTCACATAAAGTGTCAACCGTTGACAGTCTCAACTCTGCACAATTTACGACATTTGCCGGGGAATTCCCCTTTTTGTTCCTTCCTCTTGCATCTCACACACACCTAACCTCCCTCTGCAGCACTGCAGTTGCCAATTCACATTTACATTACAACTGGTCACACACAAGCACACACTCACACACATTCGCATCTATTCTTGATAGACGAAGTCTGTAACCACAACAGCTGCGTTCAAACTTGTTTGTGAAGAGGAGTAGGAGATGGAGGAGGCAGGGATGGTAATACGAAGAGTGTGGGGGGGGGGGGGGCGTGACTAGTTGAATTAGCCATATTGTTGGGCTGGTCATTTGTTATAAAACGACGGACACATCACGTTAATTGCCAATTAGAAATGTGAAGCATTAAGTAGATGTTTATTTTTCACATCTGTCCATATACTTTACTCTCTCTCTCTCTCTCTTTCTCTCTCTCTCCCTCCGTGTTTGTCTAGTAATTTCGCTTGTTCTTATTGCTGTTGATTGAACGCCATGCAACTCGAGTGTAAATGGGGCCCGTTTAATAATGCTCTTACTTATAATATATTCATTAGACAACAAATGGTGTAACAACAAGAGAATCGAGCATCAAGAAATTCAGGTGAGAAAGTTCAGTTTGGGTTAAGTGAGAGATGAATCAGGTTGTTTGAGGAGATCGTCACATTTGCCAATTGATATTTAAATTCATTCATTCTATTATATTCATTTGTCTAATTTTGATACCCCAAATGGTAATCGAACAACTCAAAAGTCGCTCACGATGAGCTTTTGTTATACTCTTTGATTTGAGAACATTAAATTATTGCATATTGGAGATTGAAAGCAAGCAAACGTGTTTCTATTTCCTATATAAATATATGTATAATTATGGTTAGATTGGTAATAGGGACTGAGCATTTCTCCAAATGAGCTTTACAATTACAACAGAAATGAATGTTTTCCAAAAATTTGCTGTGTGTTGCTGTTGTAATTATTGTTATTTTCTAAGGACGTGAATTATTTGTCAGCTGCGTGAAAAGACTTCGACAACGACGACGATGAAGTAGGCGACATTGTAACGCCAATTTGCAAAACACAGCAGTTTGGATTTCAAGAGATTGTTGCGTCTTACCTGCACTGCAATCAATGACAAAATATCACGAACGTGAATTGCCGAGAACGTGAATACTTAACTCAGCTGTCGAAGATAATGATGATGATACTCATGATGCTGATGATGATGGAGCTGGAACTGGAAGTGCAGCTGAGGAATTGATGGAGTAGCCCAAGTTTTGAACAATAAAATGGCAAACTCATGACAATAAAAAGCAACGAAATCTGTTGAGAGCTTTGGCATCTTATCGCTTAAATGGCATACAATTTACACTCACACTCACATATACACGCACAAACATTTTTGTTTTTGATGTGCCTTAAAAAGAACCGGAAACGGATACAAATATTTCGTATTTTTCGGTATTATGGACTTAATCTAGCTTGGATTTGGCTTAAAGCAACAAAAGCCGCTAGATCTACAGTTGGGTTTTGCCCTCCTCACTTTTGTGCTGCCCTACTTGTTGTTGTTGTGAAGGAGGCGGGACGGTGGTTTATAAATGTAGACAAATTGCGTATACGACACGTAATACAGAAAAGGTAGCATAGAAATAGCTTTAAAAACACAGGCGGCAAAACGATTTTGAAGGTGCAGACAAAACGAGAAATATTTCAGACAGAGAGAGAAAAGACAGAGAAAAGAGAGAGAAAAGAGGGAGATGGAGTGGGAGAAGAAGAGAGAGTTAAAAGTCGAAAAGCTCTGAGTAAAAAGGCGCCCATCATTTCTTGGTGAAATTTTTCTTTATCTTTTTTTGGTCGCTTGGGGCAACTAACTGTAAAAATGATTGCAAAGGGTTGGGGGTTGAAGGGGGTCTCAACATTTTTGTAATTTTTACTTGCCTTGAACTCGACAGCTGGCAGCTAAAAATAATTTCGCAACGAATGATGTCATTAAACAATCAGCTGGCGTCTGTGCGCGTAACTTGCCACCATGTTGCATGTTGCTTGTTGTATGTTGCATGCTGTATGTTGTTGTTGTTGCAGCTGTACTTGCCACGCCCAGGCCCCCAGCCTCGCCAGCGCACTTACAAGCTTAGCTGAAGTCATCTCAAGTGTGACAAATATTGTTGATGCATACTTTTGGGCCATAAAAATCACTCATACGCAGCGTGCTCCTCTCGCTGTCGTCGTCAACTCGTCGCTTTCACTCGTTACTTTTTTCTCCTTGCGTTTCTCGCTTTCGGTTTTTTCTTAGAATGCGGCATCCATTAAATGCCAAGTGCAAAGTGCAACAAAAGTGCTGCACAAATGACAGTGCGAATGTCGATGTGGTTGTGTGTGTATGTGTGTGCTGGGGGGTGTGTGTGAGTGTTGAACTGTAACAGCAATGGCAAGTATGTAGCAATAGCTTTAGACGCACACACACTGATAGACCACACACACACACACACACACGCACACACACACGCACACACACACGCACACACACACGCACACACACACTAGGGACCTGGAGGGCTTTTGGTCTCGGGCTTAAGGCGCTGCAGCTGCTGCCATTGACAATTCTAAAGAAATTTATGTTCGAGTGAACTTAACACAAAGATGTGCAACTGCACACACGCCTTCCTGCCACGCCCACATGTGTTACAGAGATGAAGAGAGAGGGAGATAGAAAGAGAGAGAGAGAGTGGAAGTAGAAGCCTTGGTTGTTGCTGTTGCTGACCTGATTGCTGTTTAGCTGATAAGCTCCCGCATGCACGCTTCCCATCCCATCGCAGACTTTGTGGGAGAAGGCAGCGCAGGCGTCACTTATCAAGTGATTTATGTTTGTAATTTACTAGTGCACTGTACATACAGAAACCCTGGGCAATAAGGAGAGAGAGAAAACAAGCAAGCACGTTTCAATCGAGCGTGCTTGATAGTAAGATACTCGATATCCCGGAAAGAAAAAAGAATTAAAATAAATACAATTTTTTTTTTTAATTTTTATAATATTATTATATATATGTTATGTGGATAAAAACAGTATAACATTAAAAGATATAACAATTTTTTTTAATAAATTAAAATTCGAAAAGTGGGATTTGAAAGTATTTTAATTGTGTCTAAGATGTGAGTGTTTTTGTGTTTTTATGTTTTGTTACATAAATTGTCACAGAGTTATTATACTCTATGGCACTTTGGCCACCGAGCATAAAAAGAGAGACTCACTCGCACAGTCCCAAAAGTCCAGCAATGGCAAATTGTCAAACAATGCGATGCTTTTATTAGTTAAGTCGAAGCGAGTTCACTTGCCAGTGTCCACTGCCCGTTCTAAGCCCAATTCCGGTCCCCAGACAGGGCACATTTACTATTACTGTCAAGTGTATGTTGCCATCACTCGATTACCAGGCCACACAGTGCAGACGAGGCCAGAACAGGCCCACGCCTTGTTATTAACTGGCACTGGGATTCGGATTGGGATTGGGATTGAGTTTGAGTTTGAGTTTGAGGTTGGGCTTGGGAGTTTATTTGGGTTTGTGATTCGGTTTCAGATTGAGCTTTGGGATTGGTAATGGGACAAGGACTAAGGCTGCGCTAACTTAATTAGCAGCCAAGGCCAAAATAAAATTATCATGGCTACTTCCAGTTTACCCGTAATCGCAGGTCACTGAAATTGCTCGTCATTAGCAGCAGCAAAAGCAAACGCATAATGCCTTCACTCGTTTATTTAAACTACGCGTAATTAATGCAACGCTGGCGAAAATTACAAAACATACATATATCTTTCTCTTTTGTTCGACACATACATAAAGTGCTCCAACTAGTGATTAGATATTACCGAAAATTACAATCTGCTCGAATAGTTATCAACAATCTAGTGATAACTACTTAAGTTACTGAGTTGCTACTCGTTTAGATACCGTATCTTCACTCTCAGCTCTCTACTTGATAAGCTTTATGGTAAACTCGTTGCTGTCTGCTCGCCACTCGTTATATTTGTGTGTGTTTTAACCAGGGATTAAAACCCTAAGCGAAATCGTAGCCTTTAACCGTAAAAACCGATTGATATTTAAAACCGAAACTGAAACCGTAACCGAAAAAAGATGTAACTTAACTTACATCTACTGAAGAATATGTGAAATAAATGTGTGAGTGAAACATTAAGAAAGTAATGCCTTTTTAATTATTATTATTATCAGGCCTGTTCCGGTTTTCACTTTCGGTAAGATTTTGCGAAAGTGAATTTTTTTAACATGCTCTAATATCATTTCGGCGAAGTTCTACGGATTTATTTCACTTTGAGCTGATGAGTTTAAGTCCGATAAAGTAAAAACCGATAATTTTTAAATACTTATCCCAAATGGAAAGTGAATAAATGCATTTCACTAAATGCTATAAAATAAACAGTGAAAACCGGAACAGGCCTGTATATTATTAATACAATTATATTTTTGCATACCGGTATTTCAAGACCGAAACATACAAAACGAAACCTTTATTCAAAGATTTTGCGTAACCGGTAACCGAAAACCTAAATGCGAACATAACCGAAACCGTAACTGAAACCGATATTCGCTTCGGATTTAATCTCCTTTAAATACTGGCTTCTCGATACTCTTAAGCTTTTGCTTAGTACGTGCTATAATAAAATAATAATCACCACCCGTTTCTCTTAATGTTTGGCTTCTCGTTTATAGTCGCAATTGATCTGACTTTTACTTAAATCATCGACATTCATGACATTCATGACGTTCAACTTCTTTTTTCCTATTTTACACTCCATTATTGAACTCGCTAGTTTCTCTTCTCTACTCTTAGCTCGCTATTCTCTACAAAAGTTGCAAGCTTCGTTGTGGTTCTGTTTGCTTGTGTTTTTTTCAACTTATTTTTCATTCACTCAAATGAAAAGTATTCAGCACTCGCTTGTCGCTCGTCACTCGCCGCTTTCCCTTCAACTCGTCACCTATCGCTTTGTCATCACAAACTGTTTGCAAACAGAACTGTGGCCGAGTGGTTTGCTGGTGTCTGTGTGTGTGTGTGTCTGTGTGAGCAGCTGTTTTGCGGACAGCGGCGCTTTTAATTAGCGCACTTCGAAGCTGTATCAGGTACAATGAGCAGCGGACAGCAGCAGGAAAAGCGGGAAGCCAGCAGCCTGTCCGCTTCCTTCTTTCTACCTCATTTCCGTTTCATCCAATTACGGCCGCTTTGTCATTGTTTGCATTCCACTGATGCGGTTATTCAAACTTTTTACTTTTCCACACAAATATACAGAGATTCAGACACTACACAGACATACATACAAACTCGTTCTCGGATGCATGACAGACCACAGGCTGACAGAGGCCAACGCCTTCTAAGAGTTCAGCGTCGCCATCATCATCATCTTTAGTACAATAAATTCATCACCATCATCGTTATCGATATCGTTATCATTATCTTTACATTTTACTATCTGCTACTTTCATTTTCGCTTACATTTTTTATTTCTTGAACTATCCCCTGAATTTCTATTATCCTAAAGACATGTATATTTACGTTACTCAAAAAATCGATTAGCTTCAACGTAATTTAACAAAACACATATTCTAGAACAGTACAGAGTATATCCTAGTCCAACTCTTTAATTTTTAATAACATTTCTTTATATTTCTACAGTTTTCATAATGTTAATACAAATCTTCTACAATAGCCTTAAGCTAACAGTGAAAACCTTGCGATTGTTAGACATCTGCTAGTCGAACCCGCTCGACGTTAAACTTAGCCTATAAATTTTAAGTAGAGTACAGGTTACACTAGTTTACAAAATCAAAAAAAAATTTTGACTTTCATGTCTGAGTGCACTTTTCTTATGGATTATGGCCCACTAAACACGAAAATAACACTTAAAATTTTTTTTATGGTAGCGTTTTCGAAATATTCATGTTTTTCCAAGTTTTCAAAGTTGCTCTCACATTTTAGAGTATACCACGAGATCCAATTAACCGATGTGGTCAAAAGAGTACTTAAATTAAAGGCAACTAATCTCTTTATAACTCTCTCTCATATAGCTTTGAGATCGGCTTAGTAGTTCAAAAGCTAGCGACTTTTAAAAGTTTCAAAATCCGGTTTTTTTGTGAATTTTGGGTCTCCACAGCTCACAAATTGCCCTAGAAAAAATAGATATCGCCAAGGTAAAATTATTTTTAAGAGTTTAAAGTATAGCCGACACTGTTACGACGAAAATAGGCTATTGCTTTTGAGAATCTATGGATAAATCGCGGAGATATACGCTTTTCAGTGAAAGAATATAAATCATCTTTTTAACGATTTTCTAGTTTGGTTTGTATGACAGCTATATGATACAGTGGTCCGATTTAGTCCAAACTTGGTCAGGATGTTTGGGACCATGACATATGCTGATTGAGTAAGATTTGTTAAGATATTTCAAGCAACCAAAAAGTTTTTCATACTAAGACTTGGTTTTCGACTGATCGTTCCTATGACAGCTATATGATACAGTGGTCTGATTAAGTCCAAATTTGGTGAGGATGTAAGGGACCATCCCAGATGCTGATTCTGCAAGCTTGGTTGAAATATCTCTAAAAACAACAACTATTTTTGCACTAAATCTTTATTTTCGATCAATATTTCCAATGGCAGCTGTTTTTTGCGAAAAACTTCTTTGTTGTTTGAGATATCTTAACAAATCTCACTCAATCAGCATCTTTTATGGTCCTACATATCCTGACCAATTTTGGTTGAAATCGAACCACTGTATCATATAGCTGCCATACAAACACAAACTAGAAAATCGTTAAAAAGATGATTTATATTCTTTCACTGAAAAGCGTATATCTCCGCGATTTATCCATAGATTCTCAAAAGCAATAGCCTATTTTCGTCGTAACAGTGTCGGCTATACTTTAAACTCTTAAAAATAATTTTACCTTGGCGATATCTATTTTTTCTAGGGCAATTTGTGAGCTGTGGAGACCCAAAATTCACAAAAAAACCGGATTTTGAAACTTTTAAAAGTCGCTAGCTTCTGAACTACTAAGCCGATCTCAAAGCTATATGAGAGAGAGTTATAAAGAGATTAGTTGCCTTTAATTTGAGTACTCTTTTGACCACATCGGTTAATTGAATCTCGTGGTATACTCTAAAATGTGAGAGCAACTTTGAAAACTTGGAAAAACATGAATATTTCGAAAACGCTACCATAAAAAAAATTTTAAGTGCGATTTTCGTGTTTAGTGGGCCATAATCCATAAGAAAAGTGCACTCAGACATGAAAGTCAAAATGGCTGTAAACTAGTGTTATTATTAAGTCGATTCCACCTGAATTTTAAATATTGTTGCATATTCATGAAGTTAACTGCGTTGACAATCGCTTTTTCGCTGACATTTTTTCCATTCCAATTTGGCATTGGTTTCAAACCAAAAATCCGTCGGTTTTCGTTCTCATAGAATCTGGTCACACTCTCGAAAATTGTATACAAAAATGCTTTAACCTTGTAGGCAAGAAAAGCGATGGAATTCTTAAATTCTGTTGGTGTCGGTGTAAAAACGACCGTCCGGCGAACCTTTAAAGGAAGTTTATGATTTTTTAAATGAATTTTGTAAATACAGTAATAGTTCTATACAAAGAACCTCTATACAAGCAACATTCTATTGTAGCAACCTCTGTATAAGCAACTTTTTTGATTCCAAAATTTCTGTATATGCAACTACGGCTTTATATTTAATTTTAACTTTCATTCTACCGTAAAAAGAGAGAAGAAAGACAGAATATCAATTTCTCCAAAAAGGCAAGACACCAACAAAGATCTGCATAATCTACAACATCTATATAAACTCTTAACGAGTATTTAAAATAATAATCTTGATGATAGGGAAGCAAATGAATTGGTTTCTAAAGAGATGCTTAACGTAAAAGCCATGGAATTAAAAAGGTCACTCAATGGACATGAAGAATTTTCAGCCAGTGATGGCTGTCTTGATAAGTTCAAAAAACGTCGAGGCATAAGAATTTTATCGGTGAAATACTTTGAGAGTGCTGGTACATTTACGGACTATTTCGAAAGGATGCCGAAAATGGGTTTCACTGTACAATCAGAGAAAAAGCAGTTCATAGCAGACATAATTAATATTAATTTAACTAATAAAAATTATATATTTTGAAATATATACTGTTTTTTTCTATATAAGCAATTTTTTTTGAGTTAGTTAGTTTCTTACTGTATTTGGGTAAGTACAGGATATTTCATTGGTTTAGCAGCTTGAGTTATCCTGTAATATTCATGTTTGCATTTACATGAATATTACAGAATATCGTTAATTCAAATAGGGACTTTTTTGCTTACATGACGGAAAAGTGTATTTGCGATTTATTCCAAGAAACACATGAAGATGATGAAACTTTTTTATTTTTATGTATGGTATGACTGTTTTATTTTTAAAATGGCCGGGTGAGAATCGAACCCATGCAACATTAACAATGCTTTCAATCTTATTACTGGGTATTTTTTTGGTCGAGACTTGTCAGTGAAAAAACATGATACAGAAAGCGTATGCAATTAGTGACGAAACCTATAGACCCGAAATATATATAAAATTAAAAACAATATTATTAAAAAATAGCTTCCCGGAGAAATTAATTGACAACCTAATCAAAAATGTTACTACACACAAAACAATAACCAAAAATAAGAAAGTCGAGGAAAACAATGCAGATAAACAATATATCAGCATACCATATGTAGAACAGCTGACCAATAGAGAAACAATAACAAGAATAATTCCAGACACACACAATAAGCATTTAACCTACGCCTACAAAGCACACACAAACACAAGAAGACTGTTTACGAATTCGAAAGACAAGATATGCAGGGAGAAACAACAAGATGTAATTTACGAAATCAAATGCAAGGGCAAAGAAGGAGAGACATGCAACGGAATATACATAGGAACAACGAAGAGAGCGTTGGGAACGCGGATAGCGGAACATAAAGGAGATGCGAGAAACAAAAAGATGACAACAGCTCTAGCGCAGCATCTAACAACAACAAACCACACAGCTGATTTTGATGATGTTAGAATTTTGGACGTAGAGAGAAGAGAGAGAACGAGAATGACGCTAGAAAGCTTGCGGATACAACAACAAGGAGACAGAACCATAAACCATAAGGAAGACGTGGAACAAACAAATTTCATATACGCGGCAGCTCTTACAGTGGACAAACGCATAATTGAAGGTGACAAAACTAAAACAAAATTAAATAAACAATTGACGATGAACCAGAAAGGACAGTGCAATAATAGGATAGGATTGGACAACACCACACAGAATAAATGTTAACCACTAAGTTTGAAATGTATGTATTTTAAGTGTCTCTTTGTATAATTGTTTCGTGTAATGTAAACACGTATAAATAATTTTATTTAATCCAGACTCCCTGAGGAAGGCGAAAAATGTCGCCGAAACGCGTAGGAGGACAATTTTTATAAATAAAATGTAATTTATTATAAAAATGAACCACATCGGCCTTATTAACCCACAAAGTGAATAGTACCAACAAATTTTCAACAAACTGGCCCAAATTTTATTTCACAAGAATGAAAGCTGCCTGGTTGAGTTTCCATTTGAATTGGGTAAAGGAACTTGAACATGCTTGTTGGTTGGTTGATTTGGTTTGGGACCATTTAAAGCCAAAAGCTGAGCTCAGCTGACTGACGGTCGACAAACATTTGCCAAATGATGGCACGTTACCAATTTCTGAACCAACTGTGTTTGTGTGTGTGCTCGGGATGTGTACGGGTGTGTGTACGGATGTGTGTGTCATGCGTATTTATGTGCTTTTTGCAGCCAATGCCTGTATGATGTCCTTCTGCCACTGCCACTGCCGCTGCCGCTGCCGATGAAGGACATTATGCGCCAGGGATGCCAAATTCGAAAAACTCCAGCGACGCGTGGAAGACAACACAAAATTATGCCATGAGTGCACATTATGGCCATTAGCCAGAAGTGCCGAGTTTCCACTGACGCAGATTATGTACGTAGGAATTTGTGTGTGCAATCATATCAGCAGGAAAACACCAAGAAACTGAGGCAGAGACACATCCGAAATTGTAGAGTTTTAGCAGGCACTGTAGGGGCATAAATGTACCAAGTAATTTGCTCTTTAGCTCTCTCTCTCTCTCTCTGTCTCTGTTTGAGATTTTGTCAGTCCGTGATTTGTTTTAGAACCTGCGAATGAGCCTCAAATCGTTACACTTCACAGCAGACATTCCAATTCAGTTCCAGGAAATGGAACACCACTCAAAATGTGATAATTCACTTCTGCTCTAAATTTCACACAGAATCAAGTGAAGCATGCTTTTAGTGCAAACTGCAGATAGACTTTTCAAAACTTCGAGTAAATGGCATTTAAATCCAGTAAAGGTATTTATGCCATAAATGAAATCAAGTTAAATTGCGATAAACTGAAACTGAAACTGGGAATGGGCATGCAAGAGTGAAAATGCTTTTGCAATTTTGTTGCTTCAAGTGAAATGAGAAATAGTCTTGTGCATTTCAATTCGATTCAGTTTATTTGTGTGTTAAATCGATTGAAATTTCAATGGGTCTTAAAGAAAATACAATTACAGGACAGCTCGACTGTTAAAACAGTCAGTCATATGCACGATGCAGCTCTCATTTTTAATCCTAAAATGAGAATTTTTATCAGCTTTCCAAACATCAACAGGACTTATAAGATATGGATGCCCTGAAAAGTATTTATCTCAGAGCATTTTTTGGCTAATATTTTTACATTTCCAAAAAGTTTATTTTTAAAACCATTTAAAATCTTTTCAATTTAAGAGTCGCAATTAACCCATAAAGCGTTATTCATCCACTCGAGATGAAGTTGGCTTAAAAAGCGTTTTCACATTTTCCAATTGTAGCTGTAAATAAGGTAAAGAATTGAATGAACTCACCACATCGATGATTTGCATTAAGGTTAGGCCAAAGCTCAGTTGCAATGGATCGGATTCGTTTACCACGGGACGCTCCAAGCTATTGTAGTTGTCCAAGAGGGCGTGGAGCAAACGCTTCTCATGCGGACCAGCGGAGCAGGCTGCAACCAAAGAAGAAGAAGAATAAGCGTAAGTAAGAGTAAGAAAAGAGGAACATAAAATACCATTTTAAGGCTTGCCGACCCCCGAATACATACACTGATAAAAATAATGTGGTTTTCAAAAACGATATTTGTCTATTAAGCATAGAGGAAACAGTATTTTTAAAGGACCAATTTGTTTTAAATATTTTTTTGATATTTTTATTTTGTTTAATCCAAAAAAAATTGTGCTTAAGACCAAAATTCTTGGTTTTTGGGACCGTACTAAATTTATTCAGGTAGTCTTATTGAAAAGTGGACAACTACAAGTACTATTATGTATATACCGATTAAGAAAAGGGTAAAAGGTACGATTTTTGTTTAAAAACAAAAATGTGTCGAGCAATATTAATTCTGCAAAATAATAAATTGCAATGGATGAATCCATCTTGATTATAGGACTAACTTTCGAATATTTGTATAAAATTGTTGTCTTATTCTAAAAATGAAATATTTAAGAGGAATATTTGTGATATAAGAAACTAATATTTTTTTGTGAGTGTAGTAATTGTAAAGTACTTATATAAAGCTGCTCAGATTCAGCGTTCAACAATGTTACGACTCCAACAAGAACTTCGAACTTCAACTTCGACTTGCAACTCAATTCAATTCAATGTATATGGTCGTGTGAGAGTGAGTGTGAGTGCAAGTGTGTGTGTGTGTGTGTGTGTGTGTGTGTGTGCTTTTTGTGGGTGTGGCAATGACATTGTTGGGCTTAGAGTCAACCAACCGTGGCGGCAGTTAAACCTGCATTAACGTATCGTTGTCATTGTTGCTGTCACATCCCCTTCCTCCATCCCCTGTGCGTTCTTGTATCCTTCTGTCTCCTTACTTGCTGTTGCTGTTGCCAATTAAATTTGTTCAACCAATAAGTGGCTTTGGCTCGGTTTGACGTTAGCAACAGTTTTAGCCCCAGCAGCTTAAGCCAGAAGCCAGAAGCAGGCAGCATCCAGCCACAGTAATAGCACCTGTTTCAGCTCTAGCTTCAGCTCCTCGTCCTCCTCTTGCTCCCAATACCTTTTCTTTTCCCTTTTCCGCTTTCCACAGCCAATTACAGCTGCTGCTTCCCATTGTACGTTGTA
Source organism: Drosophila subquinaria (assembly GCA_037043405.1). Classification (NCBI taxonomy): domain Eukaryota; kingdom Metazoa; phylum Arthropoda; class Insecta; order Diptera; family Drosophilidae; genus Drosophila; species Drosophila subquinaria. The sequence goes on from JBAMBL010002066.1 coordinate 58,605, forward strand.
GCTTATAAAGTACGCTTACTGTACTGTACCATGCCATGCCATCGGATTTTTACTTTATTTTCCCTCATCTCCTTCTCGATTTTGGCAAACAGCTTTTCCACCATTATTCGGTTACCTGTTATTGGAAAATATGCATAGCTTTTTTTGCCAAGTACTGTGTGCAAGCCGCTTAACATTTCTTTTTTACCACAAAGCCAAAAATAAAAAAACATAAAAGAATTATTGATATTAAGTCTTTCGTCCTAAATTAACAGTCAAATGATCTATGACTAATTTAATTCTATTTCTCTACAATTGCTTAATTTGAATATTTTTATAATATTTTATTGCAAATTTTGAGAATTGCTATTGATTTTTTATGGACATTTCGTTGTTTTGTTTCATTTTGAGTACCAATTTGTTTTCCCTTGCGTAGCCAATTAAGCATAAATAGTTATTTCTGGCAACCTATCTATATATTTATAAATATGTACAAATTTTGAATTTATTATTTTTTTTTCTTTTTTTTACATGTTTTTCGCTGGCTTTGCAAATTGTTTTATGTGTCACATTTGTATGACCATTGAAAAGGGTTGAAGTGGGGTATGCTTATTGTGACAGGCTTTTGTGACCCTGTAAAGTTAATAACATTTGATATATGCTTGGTCATTCTGTAAAAATATAGATTATAATGACTACAAGGGCTAGAATCGAATATATATATTTTATGGGACGTTTCTTTAATAAGTACATGTATCTACAGGGTATCTCGCACCACAATATTTGTATTTCGTTTTATGTTCTGCCAAATTTTTCATTTCACACGTTGTCAAAAAGTGTAAATATTGCCCAACAGCAAACAAATATGAAAATTTTTTTTGTGAAAAAAACGACGTAAAAATGTAAGGGTTATTTTTTAAATGACAGATAAAGTGCTGACACTTTAGCTGAAATTTACAATATGGAATGAATTAAGCCAAACAAATTAATTGATCTATCTTTAAGGACTTGTTAAGTATACATATTTGATTTATTTAAATTTAGATAATCAAACAACCATTAGTGAGTCATATACAATTTCTGGAGAACTTAGTTAGAATTCTTCAAAAATAAGTAAAAGGGGATATTGTATTCGTTTCAATGTATGTAACAGGGAGAAGGAAGCAGGAATATATATTCTTGATCAGCATCAACAGCCGAGTCGATATAGCCATGTCCGTCTGTCCGTCCGTCCGTCCGACTGTCCGTCCGTGTGAGATCTCAGAGACTATAAGAGATAGAGCAACCAAATTTTTCACACGGACTTCTATAAACCCCACCCAGGTCAAGTTAGTTTCAAAAGTTTGCCACGCCCCTTTCCACCTCCGTAAATCGCGAAAACCAACCACACGCACAGTTTTCAAGATATACTAAATTTTTTACTAATTACCGTTAACTACTATTATTACCTATCATCCTACGAAATCGTAACAAGATCGGACAAATAGAAAGGTGGTAATGGCTGATCAAAGCTTTAAAGCAATGTAAGTGCCAAAAAGCATGCAATACATTTTTTTTTAATTTATTTAAGTAAGTCGCGAGCTCGACTATAGCCTTTCCCACTTGTTTTAACTGGTCTTAAGAGACAAAGTAAAGAGAAACTACAAACATGGATATTATATTTGATATTAAATTTATAATCATTTCCAGCAACGTGTTCTTTTTAAATGTTACAAATAAGATAAACTTTTGTTTTCATTCCAAGAAACTCAGTTGTGAAATCTTAGAATCTTGTTAAGATCTTGACCAATGATATATGAGTAGACGTGTTTTAGAATCTGGATTTGTAATTGTTGTTGTGACTCTGATTGTAATTGTAATTTTATGGTAATGTCACCATGGGGAACTGACAAAGTCAACTTTCAGAGTGTTGCTCTAACTTATTGGTGGGGTCAACCCGATGGCCTGTGGGACAGGTCATCACATTATTATAGACAATTACTTGTGGACCGAAATGTAAACAGTGTTAGCCTCAGATTCAGATTCCGTTTCAGCTTCGGCTTCGGCTTCGGCTTCAGCTTCAGCGCCTTGTGCTGCATATAAAAGGAGAATCAGGGGGAGAGCAACAAAATGTGGCACGTACTGAAAGTTGGACAGCAATAACAATAGATGACGAGGAGAATGGGGATGGGCATGAGGATGGATAAGAAGTATAGATGAGGTAATGGGGTATACTAGTTGGCAAGGTAACTAAATAATTCATGGCATGCTTAAGGCGCATCTTCAGCTGTCGACGAGGTGAAGTGAGGCGACTCCCAAAACAAGTTTAGTTTATTGATGTGCCAAAAACTTTTTCCTCGTACTTGCAGTATTGCGTGAAGTGGCAGGCAGCTGCCCCAAGGTTAAAGCTGCCCAGGGAGAGGGAGAGGAGGGGAGGGAGAGGAGTTGAACATTTCATCCAGGCAACTACTTTTCAACTACTCGAACTTACCGAATTCCAATATGAACTTCTCATATACGTGTACTTGTATCACAACATCATTTCTCTCGCTCACCTCGAAAAAAAACTTTCTCTCTTCACCCAAGTATATGTGCTAGTGTGTGTGTGTGTGTGTGAAAGTTCATAAATCTGCATAAATGTATAGCGTATTATGTAAATATTAGATGACTTTTAATAGCTGCTAACTTATTTGAGCCTTCAGCAACAGTTCTTAGCTTACATTTCACAGAAGACACTTAACTTGGCAATACCCTGTAGCAGCCAAGAAGAAGCAAGTGAAAAGTTAACTCGACTCGTATAAGACAAGTTCTAAGAAAGTTAAAATTGTATACTTTTACTAGGGGGCTCCGCCCCCTGCTCGCTTTGCTCGCTTGAAAAGAAGGGGTTTAGTTGTTCGGTTTAACAAATTTATATAATATAATATTTTTTGTAAAAAAAATCGGAAATATTTAATATCCGCTAATATAATTTAATAATTTAATATGTAAATATTGGATGACTTTTAATAGCTGCTAACTTATTTGAGCCTTCAGCAACAGTTCTTAGCTTACATTTCACAGAAGACACTTAACTTGGCAATACCCTGTAGCAGCCACGAAGAAGCAAGTGAAAAGTTAACTCGACTCGTATAAGACAAGTTCTAAGAAAGTTAAAATTGTTTACTTTTACTAGGACAACCGCTGTCCGCGGTTTTAATGTTTCTTCCTTGCAATTAGACTTTGGCTAAAAGTCTTTTTTAGTGATTTGGCGAGAAAAAGCTAAATTGATCTGTGAGTTTTGTTAGGATATCTCTGACAACAACAGAGTTTTTGATTCTAAAGGTCACTTTGCATCCGATTGTTCTTATGACAGCTAAATGATATAGTAATCCGATTTTAAACAAATTTGGTCAGGATGTAAGAGACACTTCAAGACATATTATCTGTGAGTTTGGTTATGATATTCTAAGAAACAAAAAAGTTTTTCATATTAAGCAATTCCGTGACCTTTGACCCCGAATTTGACTCACTTTCAGGTCGAATTTCGCAAAACGCCGTCAGTCAGTCAGTCAGTGAGTAAGAAGAAAGAGTTTTATATATAAAAATACATATAAAATATATTTGTATAAGCTTACATATTTTATGATATTTAAAAATATATAAATAACAACCAATAAAATATTACTACGCAATAATTTAAAAATATACACATTATAATAAATAAAAAAAACCTTTAGTTTAGTTTAACTACAATGTAATCAAGATATATACCATTCAGCCCCATTCTTCAGTGATAACAAGTGTGAGTTAAGTTTTTTTTATTATCTTTTGGTTGCAGGGTATACAACTAAAATTTTTGTAATATTCAGATTTAAAAAATGTCCATAACTTTAAACACATTCACATTAAAACACGGCTAAAATGTTTTCGGGTATCAACTTTTCTGGAAATTATATTTGATATTTGCAAGAAACTTGAAATTGAAATTTGAGAAAATTATAAAGATTTGAGTAATAATGAAACTGGGTCTCATTAAATACTTTTGGCTCAAGAAAATGTTTGCTAGAACTTCAGGTAAACGTCTTTCAAGATAAATAATATTTTTCTTTTGAGTAAAAACAAAGACTTTAAACCCCACTTAGCTACTTAGGAAAATAGTTTTTGTTTAGTCAACTAGTGTAATTTAAGTTCCTTAACTGTTGACCACAGTTTCAACTTTTCACTTGACTTTAAAGTAATTCTCTACATAATATTTAAGGCTTTGAATTAACTTATATTGTGTGTTGTCCTTGGCCACATAACGGGCCAATTTGAGGCAATCCTCGCATTTATAAGTGGTTTTTTTTCTTGGTATTCGAGTATGCTGTTGATTTTTGATTTTTTTTGTTTTGTTTTGGTAATAAACTGTGTAAATCGCATCACGTAGGCCTCATTTTAATGTAGACACTGCCACATACTCGCATGCGATTGGATTGAGCTCTAACTAAGGCATGTGCAGCAATTTGTGGCACCCAAAACAAGTTTACATTTCGGCTGCTGTTACGTGTGGCATGCATCAGCGATTGTCCTGTTGCGGAAAGGACTTTATTAATGAATACCATTAACACTCTACGTGCGGCCTTGTTGTCATTTTGGCATAATCGAAGCCCTGTTGGCCATGGCCATGACAGGGCACTAAAGTGCCAAGCCATTAACGGCTGCATGTCAGCAACGACGCGTCGTGGCAACTAGCAAGTAGCAAGCAGCAAGTAGCAAGCAGCAAGTAGCAAGCAGCGAGTGGCAAGTAACAATTGTAATTATAGATCCGAAAAGATAAAACACACGAAAACAAGTCTGCGACTATAAGATACCCGTATTTCTTTCAAAATATACATTTATTACCTGTTAGAATGTTAATCTCTAAAAGAATCAAAAAGTACTGCATATATTTAGGCACCCGCAACCCTTAAGAACCTAAAACAGTCATAACTATCATTGTATGTAGTTACAGGATCTTAATGTGCTTGAGTGGGATGACTGTTAATAAAAAAAGGGATTTTTTTTCATTCATCTAAAAAAATATGAACTTCGAGAACTCTGTGTGCTAGATATTGTTATTGAATTGAAAGCAAACATTTGATTCAATTTGTATATGTTCCCTGAGTTAAAATAATCTTCCTGTTTCTTAAATTGCAAAAAGTACAGCATACCCTTTTGATCTACGAACAACGGGTATAAAAATCGTTGATGAACTCCGCACCATGGCCGGCTCTCAAGGAAATCCGTCGGACAACAACATTTGTAATGGCTAATTGCAATTAATTGCTCAATTAAGTGTTGCAACCTCACTCTCTTGCCACTCGCCACTCGCCACTTGCCCTTTTGTTTGCCACACTCAAGCAGTTTGACTTGAAAGCTCTTAAGAGCGCAACGAGTATATCACAAAATAAAACCAAGTCGAGCGTGCACGACAGGAAGGATGCCCGCTACCAGTACTTTTTTAAAATGTACAAAATAAATATGAAGAATAACAATAGATTACAGATTGCAGTGGTGTCCAACAGCACACTATAAAATATCTTTTCCCATCCCAGGGGATATGAAAATACACATTTTTGACAGCACTGTATTAAAACAAATAACAACAAAAAAATTGCATTACTTTTTAAAAATAATGATTTTTTCGATAAAATAAAAATTAATAAAATGTAATGCTTTATATAAAATATAATGATAAAATCATTATCTTGAGAGGAATTAATTCTCCAATAAGTTATATTGTGTTATGTAGATACTTATATTATTGAATATCAAAGCAAGCATAAATGGAAACAATTTAGAAAATACTATAATGTTTCTTTGCGTACAATTTAACCTTGGGCTCAGAGGTTCAAAATCCTTCTCAAGGGGTTGAACTCACTTCAAAATGTTGGATGCTTACATTCTTCTGTCTGTTACACGCCGAGTCACAAAATTATAATACTCTTGTGCTTTTTTGGATGCCGAGCATTAAAATTGACAGCACGCGAAAGCTGTGCATCAGCTGTGCATTTGTTTGGCCTAAAAGTGGGCGGAGATGGTTTGGTGGTTGGGTGGCTTGAGGTGGTTCGAGGTGGTTGGAGGTGGTTGGAGGTGGTTGGTAGATGTGCTTGTGGTTGAATGGATGGGCAGATGCCATAAATTATGCATGGCACACACTTTGCGGCTACTTGGTCCCCACTTGACAGTGGCAGCGACTGTGTGGCAAGTGGCAAGAGACAAGTGGCAACAGCAGCAACGGCCGTGGGGCACTGACAGTGCATTATCATGCAGCATATGTAATAATCGCAATAAATTTGATTACCTATCTAGCATATTTCGAGTGTGTATCTGGATCCTATGATAAATTGTCTGATGCTTGCTCTCTTTCCCACTCATTCTCTTCCTTTCTCTTTCTCTCTCTCTCATTTGCATGCAAATATGGCATTGATTTGAGCTTTTGGCCTAAACTGGCGGCTGCATAAGAAGTCGAGTTGATTTGACAAGCTAATTATATGGCTAATACCCAAACTAGCATTTGAAGTGAGTGGGGCGAATGAACTGAGGGGGAGGGGAGAGGTGGCATTACAGAGGGGGTGAGGGAAACTGTCCGTCGAGGCAATAAAATTGTACGCGTTAACGACAAAATTATACGAAATCATTTTCGGAATGCAATAAATGAGGCCGCAAGTTAATTCGTGGAGCGCAAATAAAATGTAATGTCCCATTTCGATGGCGCTTTAAATGAGCAGCCACTACTTGCTGAGAGACCCAACTGCCTACTGCCCACCCCCTCGAGACACCCTACTGCCCCCACCCCTCGCCCCATCACTCCCCGAGCTAAGCAACCGAGCGATAATCCGTGTCGCGGCCGTGCCAGAAATTTAATCGAAATGCTTTCAGGGCCATGTCGACAGCAGAATATACCTTTCTCTTTCTCTTTGTCTCTCTCTCTCTCTCTCTCTCTCTCTCTCTTTGGGTGTGTGTGTGTGTGGTGTCATCGTCTTTTAGCTATCAACGAGTGTCATCAGCAAAGAAATGCACCACAATGGGCCACCAACGGAAAATGTGGTGCGATCGTTAAATTTAATCGGTTCTCGAGGCAGGAAACGGAATCCAACCAAATATCTAATTACCATCTCAGTATTGCCTTTTGAAAACCAACAGTATATACATACATATTTAGGTAGCTTATGTGTAGTTCAACGAGGAATTGGAGTAAATTGCGGAATATCGGAATAGGATAAGAGATAATAGATAACACTAGAAGATAGGAGAAAGGTTGGCTCGACCTCTTCGGAGAATAAGATTGAAAAAGCGCCACATTTCGGATAGCTGGATTTTCGGGAGATCGTCTTCGGGTCGCCTATTAGACAATGACTAATATTTCCTCGACCTAGCATTGTAATACATGACATCAGAATCCCGCTCTAAGTCTCTGTATGCTCACTGGCTAGTCTTTATTTACTCCATCCCCACGCGTTTTCTGTGGGTCTGTTCTACAAATGTGCAGGTGTATTTATTAAACACGACCACATTAATTAAATCAATCTAAAATTAAATACAGTCGAACTTTCCTAGTTCGAATCACCATTTTCCAAAGAAAAATTTCGACTTAGGGAGACTTCGACTAAGGGAATTATTTTTTTAAATTCTTTTAACAGAAACTACAACTTCATTCATTTCAAATTGTTAACTTTTCTTGTTATTTTCAACAAAAACAGATTCCAGCTTGTTCAAGACCTGTCAATATTCTCAAAAATTGCGTCTTTCGTTCTTTTGCTGTATCCAGAAGAAGTTCCCGATGTAAATGACATCATAATTAATTTTCTATTTTTAAAATAATGAAAACTGTTTTCGCTGAGATACCATATTTTTCATCTACTTAAATTTGTTGTACAGTGTCAAACAAAACTCTATCGAGAGCATACTATCGATAAACATAAATCGAGAGAAAAGCCGAAAAGTTTTCTAACGCAAATCCAAACTCAATTAAATTGCAAGTTGGAAAACTCCGACGGCGAGAGTACGAGTATCTCAAAGTGGCATGCATCAAAAGTTTTTCGGCTGCTTTCGTTAGCCATTTTATCTCCAACTGACTCGGATTGTAGGAGAAAAGCTCCAATCTCAATTTTCTCTCTCTCTCTCCCAATGCCACTGGCACCGAATCACCAGACGCACATAAATTACACCACAAAACAGAAACCACCAACAGCAACAACAACAAGAGCAGCTAAATAGTTTCTCTAGAGAAATGAGAGAAGAAAAAGTTCCCCTGTTTTCCCACAACTTTTCAATTGTTTAACTTCACTGTGAACTCTGCCTTTCCTTAACTTTCTCCCTATTCTACCTATGCCTTTACCTAAACCTATTTCGCATCAGTTCTTCTAGCTACCCTTCTTTGCTTACCCCTTGGGTATAAATATTTTGTCACGAAATGCGTAATGCTGTAAAGAGGGCATGATAGACCCTACAAGGTAACCTGCAAATTAGTTAATTCTCAATCAAAAATAAATCTATCATACAGATGTCATAGGTAACCATTAATTGATGCTTTGATTATTTCGTTTTTGTAAATATTCTATATAATTTAACAAATTACTTAAATTAATTAATTTAAAACAAATTTTCCTTTTTGAGGGTATCAAAATTTGTCAATAAATAAATTGTTTTATGAAAAACTTTCTCGTTTTTCAAGCTATACATTTTAATTGAATTATATAAGCTTTCTTTGCTTTTAATTTACAGGGTATCAAATCTTCGGCCTGTCGTAGATACATTTTGTTTGCCTCTCTTTTTCTATCGCTGCAGTCTCGCTGCTTCTGTCTCTGTCCTTCGTTGCAGCTGATTTAATTTTAGATACGCATAATAATTGCGCTTTCGGCCAAAGGGGAAGAAAAAACAAGCTAAAAAAGAGAGAGAGAGACAGAGAGAAAGAAGGAAGACAGAAAGTAAAGTGCGGGGGCGTTGTATTAAAAATATTTGCATTTTCCTCATTGGAATTCCCCAAGCTAGACGCGTTTTTGGGCGTGTTCAAATTAAGTACTAAGAAAATGCCTGGCGGCTTGAGACGCCACTCAACTTGACGCCACACAGGATGGCCAAAGAGTGGCGTAATGAGGGGAATAGGGGAGGAGGGTGGGGGAGCTATGCAGGAGGGTATAACGGTCACTTCCGTCACATCCGTCAGAGCAACATCCGCAAGCATTTCATCAACATCCGCTTGGACAGGCGTTGATGTTGGCTGTTGATGACAACTCGTTAGGGTTGTCATTGGCCAGCGGGCAACCCTGAAAACCCTACGAGCAGCAAGAAGAGAAAAGCGAGGCGCTTCTATGTGTGTGTTTTGGGCCATGGCAATTACCAGGTGCCGGAAACTGGCGCCCAAATTAATGTTAACGAGCCAAGTTAAATGCTTAAATTGTTTCTTGCCGCACTTGCCAAACACACACACACACACAGACACACACACACACACAGGTCACGGGTTCACTTCCTCCTCCCCCGCCCCGCTGTGTGCACCCCGAAAAACTCAGCACGCTGTCAGTTTTGTTGTTTTCCTCGTATCGACATCAAAAGTTTTACTTTCTTTCTGCTTTTGCTTTTTCTTTACCTCTCCGCTTTTGCTTTCGCTTTTGTGCTTTGCACTTTATGCACATTTTCTCACCTGTTTGCATGTTTGGTGCTCACCTCACCTGTTTTCTCTCCTTCCTATTGTCTGTCGCCTCCTCTCGGCTCTTCTGTCTGTCTGTCTGTCTGTCTGTTTGCGTGTTCGCTTATCTTTAACAGCCTTCAATTTAACAATTTCACTTTGTCACGTGCCCGGGTCTAGGTCCTGGCTCTTGGCTCTTGGCTCCGCCTCACCCCGTATCCTGTCACGCCCAATTCGCACCTTCTTCATCCTCTCTTCACCATCACACCATCTCATTTTCCCTTTGACTTTCCTAGAATCAAATATTTTTAATTTTATCTTATTCATCGAGTTTTACGGGTCCGTCAAAAAAGTTTTGCTTTTTTTCACTCTTCCTGTGTCCACGTTCTCTTTCACTAGCTTCTCTGCCTATTCACAATTTGTGCTTATTTCTCTTTCCTTTCCTCTTTCTCATGTCCTGTTAAGACAATGACGTCGCCAAGTTTTTGATACGCCGATCTTGAGCTTAAGTATTAATTACTTTTGCTAATTGAAAATTTGTTTAAAGCTCCAAGTTTATTAAAGTTAATTGACAGCTACCCTGTAAATTGCACTTAATAAGAGATATTATAAATAATACACATTTTTTATATTCTGGGGTGCCACAGAAATCGCTTTCGCTTGAATTTCACTTAAATTTGTATGAAAGCGAAAGCGATTTCTGTGGCACCCCCGAAAATATATTATATTTAAAACTGGCTTCAATGCCTAGACCAGCTCTAAAAAGTATTTATTTTTTTTATTATGATTATTATCTGTCTGGACAGTTAAATATCACAGTATAGTTGCATTTTATATAACTATTTAGACTCTAAATTTTAGAGAATTTGGCCAGAGCTATTTTCTACATATCCTTACTATACTATATTGATCTGAACCAAATTTAAAATGATCTGTATATATTACATATTTTGTGTTGGCTTTTTTAGGCACTCGGTTCAGAATCTGTATTAAATTTTAACGTTAAATGTCACTTAGTTAAGTTAGTGCTTTACAGGGCATTAAACCGTCGACTCTTCAGCACACCTTTTATTTCTTATCTGTCAAATTTGCAACACTTTAAAGATTTTGTGTTGTGCCATAAAGCAAAAGTGTTGACAGACATTTCAAAGTTCAAGAAACTTATTAAACGTCATATACTCACACAAACACTTACAGAGAGGGACAGGTATCTAAAGCTACCAACACCTGCTCTTAGCCACTTAGCGTTTGACATGAATGTGCCACTAACGAGCAGAGTGTGTTGCGAGTGGCGAATGTTGCACAAACCGGCGAGACACGAAACAAGACACACACATACACACTCACACACACACACACAAATACACATATACACATACATGCAGTAAGGTTCCGAATGCGATTTGTACAAACATGTGTTGCTTTAGTTTTCATAGCGATGGGAGGAGAGAAATGGGGAAGATGTTTGCCAAGAAGACTGAGGAATGTCGTCAGTTTCTTTATGCAATCACATTTATAGTTAAACGAAAGTCACAACTCGCCGAATTGTAACTGTGACTGTGGTCACTAGGCATTACTGAAATTGTGATTGGAATTTAACTGTCACTGTAACTGTTATAGAAACTGTTACAGTAAATGTTACAGTAATAGTAAAAGGTAATGAACAGTAACAGTAACAGTAGCAGTTACAATAATAGTAACAGTAACAGTAACAGTAACAGTAACAGTAACAGTAACAGTAACAGTAACAGTAACAGTAACAGTAACAGTAACAGTAACAGTAACAGTAACAGTAACAGTAACAGTAACAGTAACAGTAACAGTAACAGTAACAGTAACAGTAACAGTAACAGTAACAGTAACAGTAACAGTAACAGTAACAGTAACAGTAACAGTAACAGTAACAGTAACAGTAACAGTAACAGTAACAGTAACAGTAACAGTAACAGTAACAGTAACAGTAACAGTAACAGTAACAGTAACAGTAACAGTAACAGTAACAGTAACAGTAACAGTAACAGTAACAGTAACAGTAACAGTAACAGTAACAGTAACAGTAACAGTAACAGTAACAGTAACAGTAACAGTAACAGTAACAGTAACAGTAACAGTAACAGTAACAGTAACAGTAACAGTAACAGTAACAGTAACAGTAACAGTAACAGTAACAGTAACAGTAACAGTAACAGTAACAGTAACAGTAACAGTAACAGTAACAGTAACAGTAACAGTAACAGTAACAGTAACAGTAACAGTAACAGTAACAGTAACAGTAACAGTAACAGTAACAGTAACAGTAACAGTGACAGTAATAGTTACAGTAACAGTAAAAGTAACATCAGCAGTAACAGTAGCAGTAACAGTAACAGTAACAGTGACAGTAATAGTTACAGTAACAGTAAAAGTAACATCAGCAGTAACAGTAGCAGTAACAGTAAAGTAACAGTAACAGTAACAGTAACAGTAACAGTAACAGTAACAGTAACAGTAACAGTAACAGTAACAGTAACAGTAACAGTAACAGTAACAGTAACAGTAACAGTAACAGTAACAGTAACAGTAACAATAACAGTAACAGTAATAACAGTAACAACAGTAACAGTAACAGTACAGTAACAGTAACAGTAACAGTAACAGTAACAGTAACAGTAACAGTAACAGTAACAGTAACAGTAACAGTAACAGTAACAGTAACAGTAACAGTAACAGTAACAGTAACAGTAACAGTAACAGTAACAGTAACAGTAACAGTAACAGTAACAGTAACAGTAACAGTAACAGTAACAGTAACAGTAACAGTAACAGTAACAGTAACAGTAACAGTAACAGTAACAGTAACAGTAACAGTAACAGTAACAGTGACAGTGACAGTAACAGTTACAGTAACAGTGACAGTAATAGTTACAGTAACAGTTACAGTAACAGTTACAGTAACAGTGACAGTAACAGTAACAGTAACAGTAACAGTAACAGTAACAGTAACAGTAACAGTAACAGTAACAGTAACAGTAACAGTAACAGTAACAGTAACAGTAACAGTAACAGTAACAGTAACAGTAACAGTAACAGTAACAGTAACAGTAACAGTAACAGTAACAGTAACAGTAACAGTAACAGTAACAGTGACAGTAACAGTGGCAGTAACAGTTACAGTAACAGTAAAAGTAACATCAGCAGTAACAGTAGCAGTAATAGTAAAGTAACAGTAACAGTAACAGTAACAGTAACAGTAACAGTAACAGTAACAGTAACAGTAACAGTAACAATAACAGTAACAGTAACAGTAACAGTAACATCAGCAGTAACAGTAGCAGTAACAATAACAGTAACAGTAACAGTAACAGTAACAGTAACAGTAACAGTAACAGTAACAGTAACAGTAACAGTAACAGTAACAGTAACAGTAACATTGACAGTAACAGTAACAGAAAACTCTAGCTCAACTGTATTCTACAGTAACTGTAATTAGTACTGAAACTGCTATTTTACATTTTAACTGCAACAGTAACTGCTACTGTAAATACATATGCCCGAGAGTGTCACTGTCACTGTAACTGCGATCTATGAGCAACTGTGATGGCAGCGGTAAGTGTGATTGTGACCGTAAATGTGACAGTGTCTCATTAATCGTGGCAAATGACGGGACAGGTGACACGGCGAGGCAGTCGAGCAGTACCCTTAAACCGCAATTGCTGCTGCCACCCACCCCCAGGGTTGAAAGGGAGGAAGGGAGTGTAGGGAGAAGGAAGCGGGAGGAGACGGGATGACGGGATGTAGAGCAAGTCAGTCAAACAGACAGAGCTGCTGTTAATAATTTGAAACCCGCAGCAGACAGAAGTGCAGTGATAAGCGGATGTGTGTCTGCCTCTGTGTGTGTGTGTGTGTCTGCATTTGTATAAGAGAGTATGTGTGTGTGTGTAGCTTTTGAAAATGTGCAAAAACAAAAAGGAAACTTATAGAAAACTGAGCAATGGCTGGCAATGAGAAAAGCAGACAACGCAACAACAATAATGCTAATACGCTTAGGAAAAGCCAGCTTAAAACTCACAAATACCACTACATATATGTCTCTAGCTATGTGTGTGTGTGTGTGTGTATGTGTGTAGTGCATAATGACACGCTCTTCAAAATGCGTTGACGTTGACTCCCATTGTCTTCAAGTGCCCAGTCTCCGTCTTCGTCTTCGTCTCCGTCTTCGTATCAATCTCCGTCTCCCGAGTACGTAGCCTTCGCTTTCGCGCCCATCTATCGCTCTCCCTCGCTCCTATGCTCGCTCTTATGCTTTGCTTAAAGCGACAACAAGACAAGTTTATTATGCATGCAACTGCCATTGTTTTTGTTGCTGTCCATTGTGGCACAGACCTTGTGCCGACGGGTATAATAACTTTGCGCTTATGTATGTAACAGAATGAAGGAGATGTGGCAGAGTGCATTGAGTACAATATAATCTTGATTAATCAATTAATTAAATTTGATTTAATTTAACTTGTATTTAGTTATTGCGATTTCAGTTTTTTTTTTAAATTGTTTTTAAATTCTAATTACTTTTTGAATCACTTGGGTTAAAAAAGTATTTTGAGATTACCGATCTTCTGTTTGAAATTTATTTATCCCGGAATCCCGGACTATTTTTTGTGTGAAACAAGTCCCGTCTGTTTGTATTGATGAACACAAGAAACTTCAGAGATGGTAAGAGCTAGAGGCACCAAATTTGGTATGTAGTCTCAGTACATGTTAAGTTCACTTAAATTTGTACTACAATCGGATCGTGAACTTGTAAGATTTTCGATAAAAAATTATTCAAGGAATATTTTTAATTTACGCCAGGGTGCAGGGTATCGCATAGTCGGTCACTGTCGACTAAAGTTTTCTTACTTGTTATTTTTCCGCTATTTTTTTTGTCAAGAATATTGTTTTAAGTTGGCTTTCAAGCGGCGCTTCACATGGCTCCCCACCCCATAGCCGCTGCTGTTGCCACTACTCCATCGCCTCCTCCTCCTTCACCACCTACTCCTCTCTCTTCTCTTCTTTTCTCCTCTGCTCACCATGTCTGCGGTGTTGTAGCTGCCATTCAAGTGAGGAAGTTGTTTAGTGCCGCTACCATTCAGCCATTGAGGCGTATTATTAAGTGGCATGCCACTCGCCAACCCGCCACATGCCACATGCTACTTGTCTCATTCTCCCCATCCTCCTCACTTCTTCCCTGCATTTTTTTACACAGTCGGAAAAATAGGCACTTCGATCCCTAATCCCAGCGATCTTTTTGTTCACTGCGCGCCAATGAACTTGAAAATTATCCAGATTTTGTGTTATTTATTTCCTTGTTGTTTTCACTTTTGTTATTCTTGCTGGCATTTGTGGAAAATGGGTTAATCCAAATGAAGTTCATTCAATTTATCCCCAAAGCTGCATTTATTTTATTCTCTATCTTTGTTCTCGTCAATTGAATTCATCAGACTTTAAGCTCATCTGATTGCCATTTGAATGAGTTGTGGGTCATTTCGAAGGGTCAACAAATTGGGTGATGGGTAGGCTCTCGACTGACGGATACCCCGTAGTTCACAGGCAAGTAAATCAATATCAATAGAATCACAATAAATTAAAGACATATTCCAAATTGGTTTGGTATTTAGAATAGGTTTGGGATCTGCAAGTCTCGGAAGAGATGAGGTATAAAAATGAACATTTTATCCACTTCCTATAATATTAGGATATGGTTTCCCATAACTCCGTCACGTTCTATGATTTAAAAAAAAAGAAAACACATTAAACGAGTTTCCCGTTTCCCGCTGCCATTACTTAAAACGAGCAAGATGAAGCTGAAGAAAGTCCAAATGCCATTTATCAATATGATGAAAGCCCTCCATTCGCTAGCACTTTGCAACATGTCAAAGAGTCAGACATAACTGTAAACATATATCGCATATATGTATGTACACATAGTATATAAACATATGTGAAACTTGTGCTTAATGTAAACCACCCATCAAGTTGCTTGCCTTCTCAAAACGCATCTAAAAAGTTAGGAGTTGCGAGTGTTTCCATTGCCATTTTCCTTTTTCTTTTTCTCTTAGTTTTTCTTTCCAGGCATTTCCTGATGTGTTTTTAATGGTCAACATATTGCGGATACTCTTTATTTGGTTTTAATTTAGCGGCAATACTAAATGCATGCCATTTTATTTACACACTTCATTTGTTGTTGCCCCCCGTGTTGCTGTTGTTGTTGTTGTTGTTGCTGCTATTGTTGCACAACTTGAACCGAGTTTATTTACATTTACATTAATTTTGCGTTGTTTGCTTTCGGCTGACTTTCTGGCTTTTCTTTTCTTTTCATTTCTTTCTTTTCTCTTTTTATGTTATTTAATATATTTTTTCTTCTTTGGAGTCACAACAGTCAAGGGTCTTGAATAACTATGAACGTTGCAACAATGCTTGCAACACACAACAAAAGGGAGCGAGAAAACAGTTGCTCGACTGACGCCGTTAACTTTAGTCGTTCTACGAGTAATGCCAAAAGCACAGCCCGCACTTCATATAATTCTTCACTTACTGAACTTATAAAGTTTGCTTTTATGTTGCAAACACACACCATAACACACACTCACACACACTCACACACCCAAACACACATACACACATACACACAGACTGTCTGACATTCGTTTTTTTATGTGCTCAGCAGGCGACACCGGACAACGGTGCGTATGATTAATGCGGCGCAACTGCAGTTTATTTGGCCAAGCCAAGCCAAATCCCCCACCCAAGTTCACTCCCTGTCCTTTGCCTTAACTCTGCATTTAAGCAAATTTTGCTCGTTGCCAAAGTCTTGACAGTTGCAATGAAATTGAAATAGAGCTTAAGAGTTAAAGCGAAGCAAAAACCATTTCTATTTGCATATGCTTGGGGTATTATGAGTTTCTTTTCTTCATATAAATAAGCTAAGACAAGTCCAATTTAAACTATTTGAATTTTGTGTAGCAGAAAGACAAATAATTAATTAATTATAGTTATTTATTTGATTATGAATGTCGCAAGTGTAAAATTTACTCTGTCAAGAAAGAGTCGAAAACTTATAACAAGTATCTGGAAAAAAGAATGTCTTAAAATTTTGTTGACTAATTTTTCCTAACAATTCTAAAAGAAATAAGTAACGAGTAATTATTCATATCTTGATCTACTATTAACAAGTAACTAGTACCTAAACGAGTACCTGAAATATAAGAATGTCATAGCATTTTGTTGATTTTTTGTCAAGTAACGAGTAACTTAAAGTGCTGTCATTCAATACCCAACACTGAGAAAATGAGTTGATCAACGGACGCTTCGTTAAGCAAATAAAGTGAATTTCACAAAGTACTCGCTGATTAGTGCAATATCCGACGAGTAAGACACGTAGGAAGAGAACAAATAGCCACAGTGAGTGCAAAACGTGGCAGTTGTAATTAAATATAAAACGATTTGTCAGTTTGTCAGTGCACGTAGATAAATTTGTCAAACGAGTTTGCTGGAATGTCACATAATTAAACGAGTTGCATGTTAGTTGTTAGCTGTCAAAAGGTTAATTAACGAGTGAAACACACACACACACACACACACATTCGTTTGCTCAACAAATAAATTGCAACGAGTCGCAGGTTTGTTGTCACTCTTGGAATATAAGAGCATATAGTATATGAACCTGTCAGACGTGTGTAGTATGAGCTCGTTTACATTTCCCTTTGTCTTCTGGCTTAGCCACGGACTCGTTGATTACATTTTTTGGCTGCAAGCGAAATGTGGAATATATGTATGTACCACATGTACGAATACATGAGTACTTTTGTGAGGGCGTGTAGGTTGCATGCAACGTTTGCCTGCCACGATTGTCGCCAACTTTTCTAATGCCGACTTGACCGCCACAGCGTCAACTTTTCCGCACGAGTAATTCGCCAGCGAGAGAATAAAATACATGGATGATGGAGGCAGAAGAAGAAGAGGCGTGTGGCAAAGAAAGCTGAAAAGGAGGGACTGTCCGTCCGTCCGACTCGTCCGTTCGCTCATCTGTCTGTCAACTCGAATTGTTGGCATCATGTTGGCAAAAGTAGGTTTTCTTGTTGGCAACAGTCCCAGTGAACTTTTACATACGCATGCAGAGAGAGGCAATAAAAATGTGAACTTCCCTCAGCACAAATACACAGACAAGAAAGCCTCTACACTCTGCACTCTACACTGGAGTAAGCTCGACAGTGAAATACTCACCATCCTTAAAAAAAGTCATGCTCTTTGAGCCTTATTGGAACTATACTTTATACAGTATATTTGTTGGACTTTTTCTCCGTTCTCCCACATTTGTTGCCCTGTAGTAAAGTTATACATTTGTTGGCAACAAAATTAAATTCTCAATAATAATTGGAAAACGAGTAAAAATATTTAAAATGTTTTACATAAAGTGGGGAAAAAAATATATATGTACATATTTTTAATGTTTTCTTTTGCCTGTTACAAACATTTCCACAAAATTATTATACTCCTTTACTTTATGTGTACTGATAAAAAAAGTCGCAGTCAGCGTCACAGTCGCAGTCAGCGTCCGTGCTGCCGTCGACGAGCTCTGTTAATAACAGCAGTTATTACTTAAGTCTCTTGTTTCATTTCAATTTCATTTTTTGTGCCTTGCTTGCATATTTTCATTCTCATTCTCATTCTGATTCATATTCACATTCATCGCACTCGTAGCATTCACATTTTTTATGATTTAAATATTAATCATACGCCTCATATGCTCTACTTATTTGTACATATTACAATGTCGACTCAAATGACAGCTGTTCAGGCTGCAGGCAAGTTACTATACATACATAAATGTTATGCAATATATGCTTCAATTGCCTACTCTAGAGCACCCCCTCTCTATCTACCTCCCTATCTCTCTCTTTTTCTCTCTGTCTGTGAAGGGACAAACTCATGTCGGTTTTGTCATTGCATTAGCATAAAAATGTTAAGTCCTTGTAATGGCAGCAACAGCATCCACAGCATCCACAGCATTCACAGCAGCAGCAGTTTCTCTTATCGATTTTTAAGGCAACTGCAAAAGGGAATACCCATACTAACCCCCTCCTTCCACTCTCTCTTACATGCTCCTTTTTGTCCACAGTCAAGTTTCAGCTTTTGTTTTAATGCGATTCTATTTTATAGAAATTGAAATGCTTTTGGGCTCTGCAAGCGAAATCACAGTCAAAGTCACAGTCCGAGTTCTTTCTGAAGTTGCAGTTGTTGCAACTTGTTGTTGTTGTTGTTGTTGTTGTTTTTGTTGTTATTGCTGTAGTTTCACTCATGTTGTTCTTGGGCTTAAAATGAGTCGAGTCTGTTGTTATGGACAGCATCAATTAGGTAGCTAAAGTTTTTTGGCCAAAAGCCGGCTGGCGCTCTTAATTTAGTTTAACAATTGCAGAACTTCCACAATTCTCGTTGACTAACGGACGGATGAAGGGACGGGCGGATGGACAAAGTGATTGAGTGACTGAAAAAGCGACGGAGTGACAGACTGACAGGCACTTTACGAACACAGCTCGTGTTTGAGATGAAGGTAGAATTAAAGTGATATATAACAACTAAATATTTACTTTAAAAGTTATGAAAAGGCACAAGTTGCAGCATTTTATTTATAGATAATGCAAATAATGATTGCCAAGCTACTAAGCAAAGTAAGGGTATTAGTAAATAGAGAGAGAATGAGATGGAGGGAGAGAGAAAGAGTGACACAACTGTAGCACAGAAGGTCTTACAAAATTTTTCAATATTTAAAAAAATATATATCTGACTTGTTTATTTTTAAATAATTTACACTCATTTTGTTTTGCATATGGAGTACCCCCAATGCTAAAATGCTTTCGCAGCCAGTCTGCATTACGATTGCAACTAGTGAATTTATTTGTGTAGAATACAAAGCTGATGTTAAGGCGTAACACCACTGAAGAGCACTGTTTTCGGCCGCTTTTGTAAAAAAAAATTTTATTTAAAAAAAACAAAATGGCACCGCTATAGCCATCCTCCTGGACCGTGTTTAAATAAAGGCACTCCGCGGCACGCAGCCTAACTGGTCAAGGTCTAGACCTGGGACCAAAAAACAAACCTCTTAATCTACATGAACATAACTAGTGAACAACGTAAGGAAATTCAAAAATTTGCATTTTCGTGTTTTTAGCGAAGATTTTAAAAAAGTTAGTTTTTCGGACCAAAAACACCAACATGTATATGCTAATTAAAAATCGCCAAATTGATTTATCGAAATTTCCGTACCATGTTCACTGCGTATTGGCATTCTTCAGATGTAGCCAAAACTTAACTTCAATATTAAAAACCATTCAAGTTCTAGTGTGTGTCGCGTGCCAAAAACGTGTTTCGAAAAAAAGAAAAGTTGTTCCTCATTAAGCTTAAAGCATTACTTTTAAGATTCAAATCAATTTAATGCATAATTGTTTCTTTAATTTATTAATTTATTTAAATTTTTTAACCTTGTAAACCAAGCCAAATGAAGAAGACGTGCGAAATATTTAAATATAAATAAAAAAAATAGAAAAAAATTGTCTTGAAATACTTTTTTTTAAATATATATAAATGAATTAATAGAACTTAATTTTTTTTTTTTTACTTTTATGCATTGGATTATTTTGATTGATTCGATTCGACGAACGATGGAGTCTACGTTTGTAATATAACAATGACTGTCCAGGGTTAAGCCAATAAATAAAATGGAAAGTTTGAAAATTCTACAGTGTTGTTACCTCTTGAGCCAATTGCGTAACCAGCGTCGGTGAATGGCTACTGCTTAACCACTGTAAGCTAGCACCACAAACCCAATACTATAACATAAATGGTAATAAACGTGCATAAAATTAAATAAATGTTTGCCTCATGATTGTGCAGTTCTGCTAATTTTAAGCCGCTTTCGTAACCAGCGTAAGCAGACCGTCGACAATCGTGGAGAACAAATTCGAAACGGTTTGCAATTATTGAGTTGACTGCTCGCACTAATTTAGTCAAATCTAATTAATTATTCGGGTGCGGCACTATCGTTATCATTCAGCGACTCATCGCTGCCCATTTTCCATTTACAGTTTTCGCAAAAATATGCAGTGACATTTTCTGCGTTGCAGATGTTAGTATTTTCGTTGCTGTTGTTGTTGTTGCTGTTGTTGTTGTTGTTACCAAACTGTGTGCACTTTTCGCGCATAGTTCCCCCATTGAGAGGCTTAAAAGCCGTTTATATGAAGTGCTCGCCCACTCACACACACATATATAAATGTATATATAGTATATATGTATGTTCATATATACATACGCACGTATACACACAAAATTATACTCGATTGGGCGTCCATTTGATAGGCGGATTATCGGAATTCCAATATTAATTTACATACTTTGCACTTCATTGCTGAATGCACGCGTAATGTGCGCAGTGTAATAAAGAGGGAAAGAGAGAGAGCGAGAGAGAGAGAGAGATGGGAAGAGATTGAGGTAGGACTCTTTGGCAGAATTCTGTTGAGGTTCAGTTAGTTGCATAAGCCTATGAACTGATATAACCCACTCCTCCTTCCCTTCCCTCCTCATCCTCTACCCACAAACACCCTACCCCCACCCTCTAGCTGCATCTGTGAACCACATTCTCAGTGCGGAGTAATCTGCATACAGAGTCACAGTTGGCAATTTTCGGAGCCCACGTTGTGGATGGCAAAACAGAGAGGGAAACAGATATAGATAGAGGAAAAGAGAGAGGGAGAGAGAAAAAGTGAGTGAATAGAAAGAGAGAGAGGGAGAGAGAGTGGTTGGCACTCATCTGACATGCAAACCGCATTGCAAAGCCGAAATCGTGAAGTGCAACAGCGCAATTAATAACAGGCAAACGGCATCTCGGCATCATCATCAGCATCATCAGCGTCGTAAACCGTCGTAAACCAAAGTAAAACCAACAACGATAACCAGACAACCGAGTGGCACTACCACAACACCTTCTTTCACCTGCCACCTCAAACTCCTAACACTTCGACAATCCACAATGGGAAACAAGTTCGATATTTTGGTATATTTTTAGTATTTCCTAAATCTGAATACTTAATATAGAACAAATATTATTTTTTACCGTTTTTTAAGGACTACCCTTAATGCTTGAAGCCATATGAACTTGAAATAATTGTAAATTCTATTTAAATCTAGCGCTGAAGACAAGGTTAACATACACTCTTTTCTGATAGACGGATGGGGAGGAGATAAAGGCGTAGTCTAATCAAAAATATCAAAATTCAAAAATTTTAGTTTTATATTGCCAAAACTGCATGCTACTTTCCCATAGTGTAATCTTTCTCATTCCCAGCTACATTCCCATCAAACATCTTCCGCCCATTTGTGGCACTGCGTCCTTGTCTCGCCCCTACTCGTATTTG
Source organism: Drosophila subquinaria (assembly GCA_037043405.1). Lineage (NCBI taxonomy): Eukaryota > Metazoa > Arthropoda > Insecta > Diptera > Drosophilidae > Drosophila > Drosophila subquinaria. The sequence goes on from JBAMBL010002066.1 coordinate 80,613, forward strand.
CATGCAAATGGCATGGTTAGTTTTTTACGACAACAAAAACCAAAAAAAGAAAAAAACAATAACAAAAAAGGATGAAGGAAAAAATATATAAAATCGTATCCGTTAGGCTGCGTTTTATGAGATTGGCGACCAGGCAGAAATGGAATCAGACTTGAGATTTGTGTTTGTTGGCTGCTACCGAAATGAGTAGATGCTAAAAGGTGGACAAAGCGAATGCCACGCTTTTAACCAGCTCCTTTAGGTATATTACCAGCTCGTTGAATCGGGTAACAGAAAACACAAATCTGTTTTCCATTCATTCAGATTTTCACATTTAATAATTGCACTTTTTTTTTATATTTCATTTAACATGTGAGGGGAACTGATATAAGTTGTATATTTTAAAAACCGATGCATTTCTTTCACTTATTTTTCATTGAATAAGGTTAAATTATTGAAGAACATTTCCAAAATTGCAACTGGTATTAATTTTCGAAGAAAAGAAACTTAAAATGAGTAGTAAATTAATTGAATCTGGAGCAGACAGACCTTAATTTCTTAATGAAATTTAAATGAAAATCTGTATGTTACGAGAAGATGAAAATAGTCTAACTATTAATTTAATTATTTATAAAATTGTGCAGCCCTCAAATGATTTTGATATTGTGAAAACAAATTGTGCCTTTATTCGAACAATAGTAATAACTCAAGAATTTATTACCTGCTTATTTGAACAGAATTTTCAACTAAAACTCAAACAATGTGGCAAAAAAGTATATTGTTGAATTTTATAGCAAACTCTCAATGAATTTCGCCGCGTGGGAAGGAGCAAGAGGAAGAAAACGCAGTCGAAGAACAACTTTCGACTGTTTATAAAAAGAATTATTTGCGGTCGTAAAATAAATTGAAACTTTTTACCATTGAATTTGCGAATTGGCAATTGACAAATTGTAGTTTGCTGATTATTTTAGAGACCTTGAAATGCATACTTAATGCTATTGCCAGAGGGGGGATGAGGAGAAGGGGGAGGAGGAGGAGGAGGAGGAGAATTGAGGGTTGTGGGGGATATTATATGTATGTATGTATGTGTGTGGAAGAGCTCGTATTGTGTTTGCGGTAGGGAATAGTGATAAATTCCATTTGGCCTTATAAATATTTGAGTGCAACGTATCTCTGAGTGCGAGCACGGGTAGATAACAACAACAAAACTTGTTTAGCTCCTGTCGCAATTCCATTATCATTTTCATTTTCATTTTTATTTTCATTTCCATTCTCATTAGAAACTTGCCAAGAGGGTATGGCGATTGTGGAATGTAATGTGCAACACAAGGGTATATGTTTAATTAGGGGTATATATATTTCTAAGCAGGTTTATACTTATTATAAGTTACGAATTCATTGGTGTCTCTTATTATGTAATAAAATGTTTAAGACCATTTTCGTAATATTCGAGACATGTGTGGTATCAATTTTAACAAAAAACAATTTCGATCCAATTCTTACATAATTCGAATTTATTTTTGTCTCACTTATTCTGAGCAAGTTTTACAAAAATCGCACTAAAACGATTTTCGAATACTTAAACTCCATAATATTTTTGACGATATAAAACTCGTTGATTAATTTGGATTAACATCACCATTTTAGAGTATTTCAACTTCGGCTTGGGGGGCTTAGTTTTCCCTGCTCATTTTCATTTACATTTTCCATGCTGGCCATAAATGCTTGTTAAAGCCAGCAGATGACTGTTACTGTTGTTGTTGTTGTTGTTGTTGTTGTTGTTGTGACGGCGTTAATTAAATTACGACTCATGGTTTTGTTGGCAGCGACAGCTCGAAAGAGATTCTAATCGACAAAATGAATACCAGCAGCAACAGGAGCAGGAGTGGGAAACAGACGAAATGCAGGGGGAGCAAGGGGAAGGGTAGGAAGGGGAATGCTTGTCATCTGATCTTATCCAGGAGGCTTCATTTCACATTTTCGCTTTTTTTTTGTCTCTCTTTATTATGCTGCTTACCTGCCATTTTGTTGGCAAATTCACAATCATCCCGCACACACAGAGACAACGACAACGATACAAAGCATCTGCCATTGAACTGAGCAGCACTGAGACACATTTCCTCACTTCCCCTATCTCTCTCTCTCTCCCTTAGCTTTTCTTCCTTTCTGCTTCGTTCCTTTTTACTCCTCGCCATTGCCACGTTCCAGTTTTCGAGTTCTTACTGCAATATTGCCGCATGATTGACAGACTTTATGCCCGTATATGCAAAAAACAAAAAAAAAAACAAACAAAAAAGTAAAAGGAAAAGACCACGCCCACTACGCCTACTACTCTGGCTTATAATTAAAAAGTGCACAACTTCATCATCAACAACAACAACAACTACAAAGGGGAAACCCAACGAGTTGAGCATTAGTTTTTTGGCATCAAACATTTCACCACAAAACTTCACTCAACTTTATTCCCCCAGCCGCCCACTCACTGCGCTCTGTGGGCGTGGCAGCAGCAGTGCAATATGTTAACATGCCCCCACTCCCTCCCTCTCTCTATGTACTTTATCCTCTCTACTTTCCACCCTTTTTTTTCCAGTGTGCTCCCTCCATTGAGGGACTCACAACACGAAATCTTGCCATATGAGATCTCTCCCCTTTTTTTCTCTGTCTCTTAAACTGAGATTTTTAAACATTTGCTGCGAGTTTTTTGTGACTTTGTTGACCAGCCTATTTCAGATTTTTCGCTTTTACTCCAAGTGTTTTTTTTGTCGTCTCTTTCACTCACGCTCAGACATCCTTTTGTGGTGCCACACAAAATTTCTGATATTTCCGTCAAAGAAAGAATTATACAGAAATATATATATTTATATTTTTTAGGCTCCTGCTGTGTGTGTGTGTGCGTGTGTGTGTTGCAATTCTTTCATGTGAATGACACCCGTCTCCTAAAAAAACTAATAAATAAAATAAAAATAAATAAATGAACGAAAACATATGCACAACTGCCAAATCAATTTCAATATTCATTTTCGCTTCAGAAATTTTCTTGATTTATGTAATTTTGATATGCCTATGCCCGTGCCTTACAAACCCCTTCCTCCTGCTCCCCCTTCTCACTCATTCCCCCCAGCATTGACCTGGGCTGAGTTGGTTTCAACTGACTCGATGCCCAGAATTGTTCAAAATCCACGCAATTTCGCCCTCCGCAGCACCTTCCGTCTCTTTTTGTCGCTCGATGAAGCCAAAGAAATGGCCAGCGCACAGTGCTACCAGACTCATTTGTATGGAGTGCTTATATTTATAGCATTTGTGATTCGAATTGGCTCTAAAACTTATTATAATTTAGTTCATTATTAATTATTTCAAATTTTTTTTCGATTTAAAATTTCTATTGGTAAATATTCCATTATTTGTTGAAATGACTTAACATTTTTTTGGACCACAATTTGTCCAACGTATCACTGCTCTTCTTTGTGTCCTTATTTAAAAAAATTGTGCAAATCTGATTATAAAAGATCGTTGAAAAGGGTTTTATATATTTATAAAGCATTTTCTAGCGTATAAATAGTATTATTATCTAATCTAGATTTAGATTTTCTTTAGACATAGCCCAATTGAAAGTCATTTTTTACTGACATTTTCAGACACTATTCTTAATTACGCCGTCTTAACATCAAATCCAGTTATGAACAATAATTCAGAGATTTTTAAGTACTTTTAATTCAATATTTTTTTTTTATGATACATGATATTCAGGCCTGTTGCGGCTTTAACCTTTTCCTTTTTACCATTTAGTGATAAGCATTTAATCACTTTGCATTGAGACTAAGTATTTGAAAATGATCGTTTTTCACTTTATCAGACTTAAACTCAAAGTGAAATCAATCCGCTGAATTTCGCCGAAATGGTATTAAAGTAGGTTAAAGAAATTCAATTCCGCAAAATCTTACTTTTAACACTTTAAGTATATTTATTCCATGACAACTCCAACAAAATAAAATTACAATCTTTCGAAATATAAACCAAATTGATGCTCTCAGAATAGATGTCAGTTAAGCATTAAGTATTCAAATATTCAACTTGATTTCGAATAGTGAAATGAGATTATATTTTGAAATAAATAAGAGACAGCTACTATAGAAAGACAGCTAGTTAATTGAATTTGGAATTTATTTAATTTAGCAACGCACTTGTTCCACTGTGCGATGTCAGTCCAGTTGTTGTAGTTGTTGTTGTTGTTGTTGTTACTGCCACTGTCATGCTGAATACTGCAAGATTAAAAGCAAAGTGCTTGAACATTTTCTCAAAAAAAAGAAAAAAAAGACAGTGATGGAAAGAGAGAGATGAAGGGATGGGAGAGGGAGAGAAAAATCGGGTGCACATGAAATGAAATAAAATGATGGAAAAGTCTTAAATGTCGGCTTAGTGCGGCTCAGTGAGACGCTGAATCTCTGATAGAAGAAGCGGGAAAAGGCATTGGGACTTGGATTGGGCATTTGAGATTGAAATTGAGTGGCGTGATGAAGAGGTGGGAGTGATAGAGGGGAAGGGGTATGCGATCCGAGCGATACCGAGCTATACCGAGCAGTGCCACTGCTTTGCATGACTCGGCTCTATGTGGCTTAGTCCGGCTATTGACCATGGCCGATGTGCAGGACGTTAGCTCTGGTCTACTCGTAGTCCTGACCATTCATACATATTTGCCCGTCGGCTCCATCTTTGCTTGGTGCATGTTCTCTAGAGTTTGCCAACATATTTTTGCAATTTTTCTGATTAGCTTAATGGATTTATGCGCTGCAGTTACCACATTAGCACAATTCAAGCAGATGCCGTTGTTGTTGTTGTTGTTGCTGTTGTTGTTGTTGTTTTTGTTGCAACCTTTTTGTTGGCTAGGCCAAGAGCTCAAATTGAGTTTTCGCTCAACTTTTGTGCTGGCAAACTGGCAGTTGAAAATGCATAAGTTAATTTAATATTGTATGCATAGTCTGACCATCCTGCCATTGGCCAAAAACACACACACAGACATCCAATTTGCATGTTGTTTCAGCTAATTTAGCCAAGTCTCATTAGGACCAACACCCTTAACAATTATCCAACCGAACGCTGTGCATGCTTGTTGCATATCATGACTATCAGCCACAAAACTCACAACAGTCCACACAAATCAGCTTACAAATTCAAATCTCTACCTCTCTTTCTCTCTCTCTATCTCTATCTCTATCTCTCTCTCTATCTCTTTCTGTGTGTACTTTTGTATTGTGTCTTCTTTTATTTTTTGGTTCCGGGTTTTTGCTCGTTATTAATATTTTTATGGCTTTGACTGAGTTGTTGAGTTGTCTGTTGGCACAGCTGCTTTGAAGCCGCAAACAGTGCTTAAATATGGCCAAACATATAATGCACGACTTTAAGGATACTCTGTAATTAAACAGCTTTGACTTGGTGCGTATACTTGATTTTAAATAACTGTTTTATATATAAAACAATTTAAACTTTAAACAGACAACTAAATCTAAAAAAAAATATAGTTTCTTTATATATTTAATTAGCGGGAACTTAAATAGTTTGCCTGTTTTGTTTTAAAGTTGTGTTGAATTATAGCTAAATATGTAAAAGAAAAACATTATTTCACATTTAAATAAAGTCTGCTGCGAATTTGTAGGGTAAATAAATGCAAATTCCATTCAAATATATTTATGTATATAAATTAAAATATTTTTCGATTGTTTGCGATAAATTTGACGGGCTTTAATAACGGATTTTGTGAGGTTACCCAGATGGATTTAAGTAGGCGCCTAGCAAATTATTCATGCGGCAATCATAGGGTATTTACATATGCATATGCCATTCTCTCTATTTATTTTAATTTTTTTAACAGCAAATGCAGCGAATTTTGCAAAAATGTTGTTGTTGTTGTTGTGGTCGCTTTTACAGAATGATTAAACGGCGCGTTGCCCAATCGGCAATTGGGGACAACGTTGCCACACTGTTGATTTTCTTGTGTGAGTTTATTTATTTTTGGTATTTTCTTCTTTTTATTATTTTCGTTTATTTTTTGTTGTTGTTTTTCTTTTTTTTGTTATATTTATTTCCATTATGTGCGGACGTTTTCGCCATTGCAGTCATGGTCGGCGTCGCTGTCGGCGTCGCTGTCGGCGTCGCTGTCGGCGTCGCCGTCGACGTTGCTGTCGACGTCGCAGCAGTCACAGTTTAATGCCCATGGAGCGATAAATGCGGATTGTGAATGGGAATGGGATTGTTATGGCATCAACTGGATGGGGCAGGAAAGATATTATGGGTACACGGATTCGGCGAGATTTTGGGCAAATGTTGACAGAGAGGCAGAAAGGGAGTCCGTGAGTGAGTGAGGGAGAGGGCAGATCAAATATGGTGGACCACAAATGCAAACGCGGTCGAGGCAAGCGGTCGCTTTATGCGCTTAACGGTCGAGTTAAGGCTCTCTCTATCTCTCTCTCTTACACACACACTCTCTCTTTCTCTCTCTGCGTCTGCAGTTTGGCATTTTCCCGTTGAATTTAACAACTTGGTACGTCTATAGCGATTCTGCTGCCTCTACACAAGGAAAAAAAATCGGGATTTCGGGATAAAATCAATCCAGTGCGGTGTCAGATAATCCTGGTAATCCCGAATTTTCTTAAGCCATATTCTAAATACTTGATTCAAGAACGGCCTTTCTTAATTTCTTCTCCGCAAATATTTAGACTATCGGAGTTTTATTAAAATTGTTTCAGTAACATCCTTAAAATCAAGAATTTTAAATTTGAATTTTAGAACGGATTTATTTTCAGTGTACTCCATGCCACGTGCCGCATGCCGCATCACGCATTGAGCTGTTGTCGCCCGTCTTTGTCGCGGTCAGGGACCCCTTGCGTGCGTTTCGAGTGCGACATTAAAATTTATGTCAGTCGCGAGTCGCGACTTCGACTCCTCGACTCTCAAGACGCGCATCGAGTTATTTATGTGACCATTCTACTACACTCCTCCCCCCCCCCCCCCCCCCTTACTTACCAGCTAAAACTGCTTCAATAAACTTGTTAAGTGTTTTTTGCCATTTGCCTTTGGTCTGCCCAGTTTGCATCGACAGCTCGCTCTTAGTACTTCCTATTTTTTCCCTTTTTTTTGCAAGTGAAATTATGAATTCTTTTGTCGTTGGGTGGACACAAAAATGCTGCAAGTAATAAGCGCCATCAGCATCATCATCATCATGATGCGCAACATTCGGTGGCAGGCTATAAAATCCTCAGCAGAATGTTCCTAATACAAACTTTTTTATATGAATGTTCGGCTTATGCTGTGTGTAAAGCGGGGAAGAGAGAAGGAGGGTGGGGGGAAAAGGGGGTGGGTCAAGAGTCATGTTTGGGTGCAGATATTACATAGATAACTATTTTTAACGACTGCTCCAATCTGATGGCAATCAATGATTTGCAAAGAAACACACACAGACACACGCACACAGACTCCATGGCGACTTCCGCATTCATATCCTTATTCTCATCCACATCCTTATTGTGGCTTCAAAGGTTAGACTACACCCGGACATTTTTGTGCTTCTATATTTCATAGAATCGGCATTAGATTAAACTTGCACTTAAATTGTTAATATAAATGTTTTAAATATGTATGACAACATTTTTAATTGAAATTAAAAATAACAAATTTTCAATACAAATAAAATTTGACACTGAAGCATATTCATAAAATTTTATATATGGGCATTTCCACAGAAAGGTCCACCGCGGCCAAAAACGTAAAATTGATCAAAAATTCACATCTTTTGAAATTTTCTTCCAGAAATGTATTTAAGTTATTTATTTAAGCAATATACACTGGAAAAAATTCAATAGGATGAACATATAGATTCTACATTGGAATAAATTCACTTTTTCATATTTATGTCAATTTTCTTAAAAATTGACTTCCAAAATGGACCGTTTGTATTTTAACGATTACACTTAGTAGGACAGTAAAATTGTAACATGAACCATTTTAATTCAAAGAAATATATTGAAAATTTAATTTAAATAAGTTTTTCGGGCTGTTTTGGACATATAATTTTTAAATAGAGAGACAGAAAGAACATTAAAAAGTGATGGTAAAAAATGTCCCGTGCGCGATGTCCCGTGCGAATTTACGTCAAATTGAATTTAAAAAAAAGTGCAAGTCATCTTTGAAAAAAATCATAACCATTTTTAAGAGGCATCAATGCACAAGAGTTAAAAATAAGTTGCATTAAAATATTGCCTCTGGATTCGCTGAAATTGGCGTTTGAATTGGTTGACCTCACAAGTCACTTCCGTTTTGTGTCCCGTGCGAATCACTTGAATTTTTCTATTATTTTTAAAATGAAAAATTACCCAAAATCACTCTTTGCACCAATGAAAGAGCTAATCAAATGCTATATGTTAAGCCCTTCATCAGAAAAAAAACCGTTTCCTTTTTACCGTTTTTTTACTTTGAATGTGTACGAATGTCCCGTGCGCGAGTATGGAAATGCCCATATTTGCATTTCTATTAATAAAATAATAATACAATATTATATAATAAATGATCTTAAAATTGTATTGATTTATTAATACATGGAGCGAGTTCATTTCCGTATTTCCGAATCCCAAAAAAAACCTCTTTACAAGGTAAAAGTCTAGTGACGAAAACATTTTCATGCCCCAACATTTCTGATATCCAATTTTGTGACGAATAATATTAAGTTTTACATATAAATTATTTTAAACAAAATTTTGGGCTCAACAGCTGCAGGATCACTCCAATCATTTAAATTTTGCCCCTCCCACTTACACCTGTCTATCTCACGAACCAGGTGAGTTTTCAAAAGTCTTAGTATGCACATTTGTAAGTTTAATTGATACCTTTCGATCGGTATATAGCTCGACCTGATCGGGCAGTCATAGCAAATTTTCCATTCTTCCTGTGTATATATGCTAGTCGCTTTCGCACACTTCGTGCTGCTTTCGTCACTAGCGCGGACTGCCGTCCGCAGTGATATTCCAAAATTTCAGTCAGTTTGCCAACAATAATTTTGTTTAAATTGAGAGTAAAATAGTTACATACAATAAGAAAGAATATGAGAATATTTTCAAATTGTTGAATGCGGTTTCGATGTGAAAGCACTGAGTAAAAATAAAATACAAAATAATTAGAATAAAAAAATGTCTTAAATTTGAGCCCAACCTCTGGAGGAGTTAATGGTGTTTAGCAGCGGCAGCTGCTGAAAGTCAATTCCCAAACTCAGTTTTGTGGGAGAAATGCCCAAAAACGATGTCAGTTGTCATACATTTAACTCTGGCAAAATGGCAATCCTATTAAGCCAGCATGTTGCATGCCACATGCTGCATGCAGCAGCCATTGACAAACCTAAATGTTGATCATCAATTTAGAATTTTTTTTCTCTTTGTGTTTTTTGTGTTTTTGGTAAGAACAACAAATGATGTTGCACGAAGGAAGCCAACAATTTTTGTCGACGTGTGGCAATCAAAAATGTGCCAGGCAACAATAGAATAGAAGAGAAATAGAAATAGAAATAGAAATAGACAAACAGCTCAGAGACTCGAAAGCCAGTTGAAATC
>JBAMBL010002068.1:0-23032 GCA_037043405.1 Drosophila subquinaria
AACAAACTGAAAACAAAAGTTGGCACATAGTAAGTGCTACGGTTTCAGTTTTTCAAACGATTGTTCTCCTAAGTACCTTTCCTTGGTTCTGCGGCGGATATTCATTCTCTACATTTACTAGTTAAGTCAGTAATTTGACCATTTTTACTAAAATGAAGTCCTTGACTCAGAAATAAATCAGTTCAAATGGTTTAAAAGTACAACTGATTAGAGTTTGACATGCGATTTTATTGCATACACAATTTTAAGATATGAAGCGAACTTGTGGAAAAGAGCGATAAAACATTGGAATTAGAATAACGTTTCTTTTTATATGGTTTTTAGGCTGATTTGTAGGACACTGTCTTAGCAGACTGCTGACACTCAATTGTGAGCCCACCAAGTTGTAAGCAAATCATTTAGCTGATAAAAAAACAAATTGATAAAGGATTTATTTATAAGAGTTTTTCCTTTTCTACAAATTTTTTGTATGTGTATATATTGCTTGGTTTTCTAAAATTTCTAATTAATCTGACTTTATTTTATCCTTTTTTAATTTTTCAAATAAAAATCTACTCAAAACAAACGCTGAGCAATTGAGATTTTAATTTAAGTTTTTTTTTCTCGCACTGAAACCTCAACCAGCAGAGCATTGGATGGTCGTTAACATTCATCAAATACAGGCTCCACTCTTTCTACTTGTTAGACATGGAGGAACTTGATTAATTGCAGACTACGGTTAAATTTTTTTGTGCTGATTTCGGCAGTTTTTCTACAGATTTCATTTTCGTTTTACGCTTTTTTTATTTCATTGTGTGCTTGCATGACCACGTAAGCAAAAATATTTTACAGCTAAACAGAGAGGTCAAGTGGAATAACTGCAGTAGTAATATGAAGATACATTTAAACTGGAGTTTGAGTATTTTTTTTATAGCAAAGTCTGTGGCTATTAATCAATGGTGCAGATGTGGGATGTGTTTTCAGCCTTAAAGTATTCACTTTATTATTAACTGCACATATCTATTTATTTTTTGAGTGGGGCAAGAAAGAGATGCAGGGGATGAGGTAATATTGCACCACTTGGTGTCTTCCGTTGGCGTTTCTTTGCAGACACTTCCTGGGCCGTCGACTAGCTGCATGGCTGACTCGCTGGCATGTGTGCAGAGGTACTGCCCACATCCTGTGCACTCGGCTCTCAGCTGCAGATATTTTTCATTTTCGAAAAGATTTCCGTTATGATTTCCTTGCATTGCATTTTACCATGGCACAAGTTTTTCATCCACACAAATATACACGCCCTCTACAGCTCACATTTCTGTTCGACTTTCTAAATACAAATTTGAATACGGCGAAAAAGCGTAAAAGATTCAGATAATGCTAGTCGACTGCTCGCCTGCCAGTTGCCACAGTTGTCCGAGCATTTCTCTACTATTTTCTCTCTTTTGGTGCGACTTGACTTTTCATTTTTATGCTAAACTGTTTCCTTTTGCGGACAGGCGCAAAGTATGTTGAAGCGGAAACGGAAGTTATACTCCGCTGATAAGTTGGAGATTGCAATTTTGACCAAAAAACCGAAGTAAAAAGACGAATCTGAAGAAACTCTTGATTTGAATATTTATTTTGCCACTTGCAAGTTAATTAAAAACTGCCTCAATGAATGAGTTATTACATAACACAATTGATTATGCAAAAGTACTTGTATTTATCTTTGTATATTTGTATATGCACTCCAATTGCCCACATGAACAATCTCCTCTTTCGACTCGATATTAAAATAACAAAGAGCCAACTTGGGTCAGAGACAACAAAAGCAAAGCAGAGGATGCACTCATCTCCTCTTGTTCTGTTTGTCTCTCTAAGAAAATTGTAATAAGATGCACAACAGCAACAAATACAAGTGCAACAACAATGCAAAAGTTGTTGCAAACTGCTGCCACACAAGTGGCACAAACAAAGTTCTGAATGAGGTAAAAACTCTTCATCTTCCCACTTTCGTTTTACGATGAGAAAATGTAATAAATGTATGTACAAAACGACCACAAAATTGTTGTGTGCGGATGGGTGTATGTATGCAGGTTGTAGACAAAGAAAATATAAAAACAAGAACAAAAGAAATTTAAGCTAAAAAAGCCTGATCTGTTTTTATTTTAGCTAGGCTGTGGCCATCTTTTTATATATCTTTGGTCATATGGACTATGCAGTCTGAGGTACAGAAATTTAAAAATATTCATTTCTTTTTGCATTGCAAAAGTTGCTATACATAAACTTGTTTCTTGCTGTTTGTTGTGCAACAGTTGCATGTTTGCTTTCAATATTTTATGCTGAAATGTAATTTTGTTTATGAATTTTAGACAATTTATGCAGGCGACACTGTTACTTTCGTTTCCTTAATTGAATTGAAAAACACAAAATATAAAGAGAGGCGAGAGAAAGGTTTAAAGAGTTGGTAAAAGAGTAGCTTTTAGGATACTGAGCTAACAAGTAGACTTAATTTAAATTTTGTTTAGTTATTCGCATAACAAAAATGTATATTAGGCTATTTAATTAGCTTGCATGACCAGTATTTTCATACATATGTATTTAAAGGAGTAACAATTTTGAAAATTAGACAAAAAATATGTGAATTTGTATTAAATCCATAATAAATATTTAAGCTCCATATAATTGTTAAAACTGAGATTTTAAATACATCTTTTAATAAATATCTTCTGATAAATATTTTAAATTTTTTTTAAATTAAATCGAGTTGGCGTGTTTTAAGGCCTAGAGGCAAAAACGATCCTTGTATCGAGTCATTGCACACAATTTCAATTATTGGAAACTTTCAGCTAATGCATATTAAATTCGTTATTTGTTGCCGACAGCAATAATCAAAAATTATACATTTACACGTGTCCACCGACAACAACACCAACAACACCATTGTATATCTTGTTTGCCAGATCCTTAATTTATTGACTGTGAAAATTGATATAAATTTCCAATATTAATTTAAATTTGGCAGCCATTTGCCACGCACACACATGCACACACCTGCTGCTAATTGCCAAAATCGACACAATTAGAGAGAGACAGCGATAAAGAGAGAGACTGCAAAGTTTACATTACAAATGACAACAAATACTAAATATGCAGAAAATTACAGTTTTCATGCAGTTGTTAAATGTTTGAGCACAAAACAAAATTAGATAATACGAATTCAATCAAAATAAAATAGTAATCAAACTTACTTTTAAACTGAAAAAAATGTGTAATGGATATGGGTTTGCAATATATATAAACAAAATATATGTAGTAAATTGTACCACCTAATTGTGCACAGAGTAAAATAAAATAAATATGCATAAATGATAAAAGTTTTAGCATAACTAATTTGTTGACTGTAGTTTTTGGGCTTTGATTTATGGCAAATATGTACTCGTATGCAAATTAACTGAGCAAATAAAAATGTTTTCGAATCGGATGAGCTTCACACATAGACAAGTGTGTAACAATCTGGCATGTGTGAGTTTGTCTACAGAGATTTCTAATTAAATATACAGATTTGGATTTACCCCAGTTATGGACTGTTTGTCATTGTAAAGCGTTGCCTGTGTTCCAGATGTTGGCGAATCGGCAGCAGTGGTGGAGCTGTCCTGATAAAAAAAAGTTTTATAAATTTAATAATTATTGCTTAAGTTATATTTCAAATCTTAAATTAAACATAGATTTCTTTAAAGCTAGTGCAATAAAGGGTTAAACAAATATTTTTATCTCTTTAACTAGATCATATTTTAATGTTAAACATGGCCAAACATTTCGTTTTGCAGCTCATTTAAAGGCTTTGTGTGGTTTGGCAGGCGATTCTTAGCCCTGCCCCTTTGCGACCAGCACATAATTTCGTGGTGCTTTGCGTGTTAAGCTCGTCAACGTGTTTAGCGTCGTTTTGTGGCCATTTCATAAATCCGTGTAATTTTTTGACATTTCTTTTTTTATGAGACCCGTTTTTTTTGGGCACGACAGTTCAAAGGTGGAGTCTATTGAAAAATGCCTTCACAAATAGTATAACATGATCAAAAGAAATATTTAGTCGTAGAAATAAACATATGTATTCTTTGGCCAATTTCTGTTAAGCTATTAACATTAAGTTCAAAGTTTTCTAGACCTTAGTTAATTAATTAAGTGAATAATTTAAGTATATATGTACATTAAAGTCAGATTGGCTGCAACACATACATATCTTTATAATCACTGTAATAAAATGTTAACATAAAAATATGGATTAATATAAGAAATAATAATGTTTTTTTTTTCACCTATTCTTTTTAATTACTTTTCTTATTTACATATATCGACAGACCCCTTTTCTAAATTAAGCACCTGGCGCCACTGCATACAGCACATCATACAGTATGAACTAAACAGCACATGTCAAAGTACAACAAGACTAACACTAACACCAACAGCAACTTTCATACAAACTATAATATGTGGTTCTCAACGTGACACAGCACGGACACGAAACCAAACCCAACTGTCTGCTGTCATCGCCTCAATCTGGTGTGTGTGTGTGTGTGGTGTTCCTGGCTTGGCCTCAGTGTTAACCAGCTAACCACAGCAGCAACAACAACAATTATATTTAATTTTTAGGCAAACTCTAGCACGTTTCCACTCGCCCCTAGTTTAATTGGTCGCTTATGCCTTTTGTCTGGCGCGTCGCCTCGTGCAACACGTCAAAAGTTGAACGACAGCGGCAACAAAAGCTGCCAACGAACCGGCGACGCAACGTCAACTGCGGCCGCTGCTGCTGCTGTTGCTGATATTGCCAACAAGCAAAAACGTCTAAAAACATAAAAATTGTCGGCATGTTGTTGAAGTGCCAGGAAATTATGTGACAACAAGGGGTCAACTACATATACACATATACAGTTGAGTAAAACACAGGTAAGAACCCAACAACAATAGTAGCAATGTAAGGACAGGTCTAATGAGTTTATTAATTAAAAATCACACACATGAGTATGTGTATCTGTAATTGTGTATGTGGTGGCTGTCGAAGCGCGCTTCATTCAACGCTCACGAAATTTGCCACAATATATATTCAAAACACGGCACCCATAAAAAATAAACAAATTTCGAAAAGCACAATTATGCTGAGCTCAGTGTTAAAGGAAGAGTTTAATGAAATTGTTAATTTCTAGTTTATTCTCTGGCCCTAATTAAAAAAATTAAATTTTTCAATTTAATTATTTGTTTCAGATAAAATTATTATATTATATTTTTTGTATTATATTGTGTTGCTGGTGCTTAAACGCACTAAAAAGTTGCTAACAATAGCGAATTAAATATCATCCTAGAAATGCCTTTTCTATTTTTCCAACACATATCTATCAAGGCTTATTATACCCGATTTATTGCTTATTGCGCAGAGGGAATCATAAAGAGGACACCAATTGAGCGCCATGCGTGTTGTGGAGCGTACGTGTCGCATTTGCCACGTCAAAAGTATCAACAATGACAACAGCAACAACTTCGTCATAAACTAATTCAATAACAAAACAAAATGGTGAGCGAATCGCTTGCCAGCTCGCAATGACGGGCAGCAAAGCTGCTAATGACTTGTCAAACACTATTTTTAAAACGTGCTCGGTCTAAAAAGTGGTTTGACTCCATTCTCATTGTTTTTGTTAAATGTAGCTCTCTTTCCTGTGCGCTGCCTTTTTACTCGCACATTTGGCGACAATTTGCAACATGTGCGTAGTTTCTAGGCTCTTGAGTGTCAAAGCGGAGCTCTATTTAGTTCTTCTTCTGCTTCTCCTCCTGGTAGAAGTCCTTTTCGAGTCTGGTTATGTGTTCGCCGTTGAGTGGCCTTTAAATGGCATTCGTTTAAATGGCTCCCCATCGCAATGGTTAGTGTTGTTAGCTGCCTGGTCAAAGCAATTAGTTACGCATACGCAGCGCTTAACCCGCTTGACAATGTCAGCAGTGTATTTAGAAAATGGAATTAGCAAAATGACAACACTTTTAAGCAAACGAAACGTTACAAACTATTTTAATTGTCTATGGTCTGACACACTCTTAGTGAGATGAAAGCTATACTTGGTAATTGTCATCGAGTACTCTTCAATTTGCCCACGCATTTGCCTAAAACTTCAAAAATTTTACTAGGTGCTGGATAAGTAAATTTTGCTTTTCTATATTACTATCATATATCTAAATTTCTATTCATTTGTGATACACTTTGTACTTTTCATTTACCGGTTTCATTGACATATTTTTAAACTTACTGGTATTTTAACTTTGTGTCTTTTGTGTCAATATCTTTTGATTTCCTTTATTCACTTTTTGTCTGTACATAAACATTTATTGATTCCTGTATTTTTGTAGATCAACTACCAAAACTTAAATTCAATTGGTAGTTTTTTGCTTTGCCGGCAAAACCTTTTAGCGCTGTAATTTTCAGCCACCACCTGCATCCATGACTAATTACAAGGCCAAGCCAATTTTGATTGCAACTCATCAAAGTTGCGTTCTCTCAGAGCCGAGTGGAGAGCACTTGAAAGAACTTTTTGGTAACCACAAAAGAGCGACTTTAATTCGTGAAACGTTGCTTTGTGGAATAGAGGTGGACTGGTTTGGATGGCTTGTAGATTTGCCTAAACTAGCGCAGGTTGGCTTTTCCATGTTAATCTTTTATGCATGCACTGAATTTGAATGACTTTGACAGCAAAGTACTGAAGTGGCCAACTCGATGACTGACAGGTTGAGCATTTTGCTGTTTTATTTCGCCTAGCATTTATTGTTGGTTGTAGTTTTTGCTACTCTTTGACTTCTCACAATTGCCTATGCGTTATGCGAAAAGCTTTGCAACTTTTAATAAAATAAACTTATTTGCACAGTAAAAATACATACACAAATATCGTGGCTCTACCGAGTAGGTCTCTTTGATATCAATGTTGTTTTACGTTTCGCTCAAAAACTTATGTTAATTAAACTCTTGCAATTTTTGCATTTGTAAAACCACTGCCCCTTCCCTTTTCCTCTTTTCCCCTTTTCATTACTGACATCCTTCTTTTTTTAAGCCCCAAAGAGCATAAATTTGCCGCACCCATCAAGTTTTGAGTGGTTTTCTTGTGCTTATTTTTCTGTCGCGTTTACAGTTGCGGTCAGAGTGGACGAAATGATTCATTAACGTAAGCGTTCATGTTAATATCCTTGGTAAATGTCAGTTTTTGGTCAGCCCCAAGGACATATGAATGAGTAACAGATGGGTTGCCAGCCTGACAGAAATGTGAAAGTGAAAATTTTCACTTAAATATGTTGTGGCAAAAGGCACAACAAAGCCACATGGCGTATACTTTATTTATGTCACACAGGGTGAGTGAAACCCTTTCTGTGACATTGAAATGACTTAAAAGTAAAAGTGTGGGCAACAAATGTAAAAAATCAACTTAACATGGCTTATTATAAACTTCTAATATTAAATGTGTTCAGAATTTTGAAATAGGTAATTGTTTTCCATGTTATTCAACACAGTATACTAAAACAAGACATTCTGCCTTGAAACACTGAAACTTAGTTACCAATTTAAATGTGTTTCCGTATTAACTTCTGTAACTATATTTTGTTCACTTTGAATGCAATTCGCTTTATCCCGACACTGCCAGTAAAAAAGTAGCCCAAAGAAAACATACAATAAAACTTTAGCAAACTCAAATTACCTCAATGACTTTAGATATTGATCTCGAGTAGTAGCTACTTTCAAGTCTAAGCCGACTTAAGCCATCGGAAAGAACACCTCGCTGATAGCAAATTACTTTTAACACACGTAATATCCAGTGGAAACAAATTTCTAATCAAAAAGTCTTAGGTACCACAAAGAAAAGGAATGAGCTCACTCCTTTTTTTAATGCTGTTATAAAAGCTGTCAAGCGAGACTTAAAAGCAATTTAAATACTTAGAATATATATAAGACCGCAACTAATAAATTTGAAGGAAGCAAACGTTTAACGTAAGCTAAGTGTAAGTACAAAAGGTGCCCAAGAACACAGCACAACAACAAAAAAACACAACTAAAACTGAAAAGCCATTAAGCATAACAATTTCCGGAGAGGGAAAATAAAAATAAAAGGCAACAGCTGAAGAAGGTGTGCAACAAGCGAAGCTGCACTTAAGACGTTTAACAAAAGGTAAAGTCAGATCATAAGGGAAAAACATCCCGGGTAGAGCATTCCGAGTCCACCTGCCACCGCCCTTCTCTCTCCATGTGTATAAGGTATAAGTGGGCATGGTATCATGGGCATTGCCAATAAACAATAAAAGCTGAGCACCTCCTTTCGAGTCCTTAACGTCTTTGGCATTGTGTGAGCTTTAAACACGTAATAACCCAATGAATAACTTATGTAACCCATAATACCTGGCATATTACGTGAGAGTAGACAGTGCAAGTGAGGGGTCAGAGTTGATGGAAGGAGGGAAGAGCGTCAATTATTTAACTAGACTCCTGTGGCATATTAGATAATATGAGAGCCGTCATGTTTGACTAATATGGTGGCATTTATAGAGGTGCCTCCAACAACAACTACGCCCCTCTGCATGTTGCGCCGCACATTTCATAATTCTCCGTTTTATTTTCAGCCTGTGCTCATTTTTTAGAAGACATTTTTTGGATATTTTTTTTTGCACTGGTGCTTTTTTTGAGTGCCACTTTAAAAGTTGAGTGGCACGCCCTGAAATTGCCTTCTTCTTTTTCTTCCTTTTGAAAGCGTGTCTGTGGTTTGGCTACGACTTTTGGCCATGCCAGGCCTGTTGGCTTCTTTTTTTGGGTTTATTGCATGTAGTAAAGCAAAGTTCAGCGGCCATTATCAGCGAGCACAATCGAGCCAGACCAAAAGGACGTATAGACAGCACCAGACACACATACAGACAATTGAAATAGCAGAAACGCCTAAAAATATGCTTTTACTTTTGCAGACTGTAAATGGCTGTTGAAGTTTTAGTTGTTGCTGTTGTTGTTGGCACTGACTACTGTTTTGGCAGCCGTTTTTCTGTTTTTGCTTTTGTTGCCACTGTTATTGTTCTCGTACTTTGTTGGTTGGCAGCTTATGAAATATTCAATTGAATTTAATGTACACGACCGACTGACTGACTAAGCTGAGTTCACAGCTAAGTTCAAAGAGCTCAATCTTAAGATCACTGCCAGCGTTATATTATTCTTAAGTATGTCTGACATTTGTGCTCCTTTACAGGTTACTTTGCTCATTCTATCGATCAGGATCTATGTATATTAGGGTGTCCCTTATTTGGTCAAAGTCAATATTTTTAAACGCATACTGGCTAGTTATGTTCATAGGTCCTAAAGCACTCAGAAATAAATTTTTCCTCAATCTCAGTAATGATAACCCGTGCCAACGGAGAAAATTTCAAAATTATATGGGAGAAAAAAAAAAATTTTTTTTTAAATTTTTTTTTGCTATTTTGTTCATTAGGTCTAAAGAACTCAAATCCAAGTTTTACCTTAATCGGAGTACGATAACCCATTCAAATTTGCATCAAAACATGAAAAATCATAGAAAAATGTATAATCAGTGTTAAAATACTGTTTTTTCATGTTTCGATGCAAATTTGAATGGGTTATCGTACTCCGATCAAGGTGAAAACTTGGATTTGAGTCTTTAGGACCTAATGAACAAAATAAAAATAAACAAAATTTTTTTTTTCTCCCATATAATTTTGAAATTTTCCGATCCAAGTCGGCACGGTTATCATACTCCGATTGAGGTAAAAATTTATTTCTGAGTGCTTCAGACCTAATTGAACAGAACTAGCCCGTATGCGTTTAAAAATATTGACTTTGACCAAATAAGGGACACCCTAATGTATATAGTTGATTCTTCGTTAGGATTAAGTATCAAAGCTTTGCCCCAACTTACAGTCTCTTCTCATAATAAATAATAAATGCATAAATAATAAATGCAAAAGAATATAAGTATGTACTTACTGAAAATAATTTATTTGATTTTGCATTTGCAACTTCAGATTTGAGCAATTTAAAAGACATTAATGCTAATATTATATCCCTATATTGTTCAGCTACAAATAAGTTTAATCTATTAGTTTTATTAAGATTATTTATTGTTTATACCCAAAACTGGTGAATGTGTACAAGAGGCATTAGTTTGCTTAGAAACGAAAATAGTTACATCTGCGAATCTTAGCAATTTAGTGATTAAAAAAATCATTGCATGGAAGTGACTTTAATAAAGATTCATATCTTCTTACATGAATTTGCATTCTTCGAACTCTCTTATCATTATACATCATTTCCAGTAGTTGAAATGTTAATATGTAATGTCTATGTAGTCAAAAGCAGAAAAAGTCTGTCTGAAATTATATTTTATTCTATTTTTTTAATCATAACATAATGGCGGGGCATTACAGTTAATGGGTGGCAAGTGTTGCCAGGCTGTGCTTCGAGTTTTCGGTTTATTTTTTAGCTTGCAAAAATAGCACAAGTCGGACTCGTCCTCCTCATGTCTCATTCCCTTCCATGTTGGCTGGCCGGAGTCCCATATGAGCAGCTGACTCCCGAAGCACATTGCTTAATGGCGCTAGTTGCCTTTTAAGTGTAATTGCCCTGTCCCAAGTGTTTGTAATGTGTACAAATTTCTACCATTTTTCCTGCCAACCAAGAACCAAACTAAGACCCGTACCCGCAGTCGTGTTCGTACCCAGCCGGACCATTCCGAGCCAGTCTGTGCTTTTAAAATTATTACTTTATTTGTAAATATACTTTTAAATATACCCTTATAGCTTTAAAGAATGCAGAATGAAAATGTAACTATAGTTTTACTCACTGGCAATGTGCTCGCTGTGAATGGCCAACATGTTTGCTCGAAGGGGTTTTTAACAGCTTTTCCCAATATGTATTGTACTATTTGTTGTTTGTTTTAATGTTATTTTAATGGGGTTTACGTCGTGCCCGAAAAAATACTCTAGACCAGCTGTTGTATCCGCTGTCTGTTTGTCGGCTGTCTGTAGTTGTTGTTGTTATTTTTGTTGCTTTTGTTGTTGGTGGTGTTGTTCTTTCTCGTCCGATGACAGTCAGAATCGCGAATTTTGCGGCCGTGGCGAATTTCACACTTTGATTCCTGATATAATCGCACTCGTATTTAAAGCCGCAACAAATTGTTGTCGCAATCGCCTGAAAAGAGAATAAAAGGTTTTCATGGGATTATTATACATAGTTTATGCATCGTAAAGCATAATCAGTAAAATACCCAATGCCCGACGAGGATTAAGCGATACTTTTTTGAGTTTATCCATTTAAACTAAAAACACTGCATATTTTTGATCTGTCTCACAAAAAACGTGTGAAAAATTCCGCAAAAATAATAAGAAAGCAGACAGAATGTTTCATCAGAAGCATTAAACTATAGCATATTTTGTGAAACACTTTGATATATGAGTTTCTGAGAGTTAGAAATTATGCTTAATATTATTCTCTCTAAATTTCGATGCTTTGGCTTCAGCTTCAAAGCTGTGTTCTTTTTTACCTTTAAATTTATGTCGTTAGTCATTTTATTTGTATTCCGTTTAATTGATATTTTATACGGCTTTTAGCATTTGAGTCCAATTTTTCATATATTTTCTATGTTTGCTAAATTTGTTATGCCCAAAAGCCACAGATTTATTATACTCCCTATAGTCGCTATAGGGACCTGCAATGGAATATGATTTACAATACTGAAGAGATGCTTGGCTGCTGAGAAGCTAAGACCATGGCTATTATTTACAGAAAAAGATTAAACAAAAAAACGGAAGCACATGCTGCGGAAGTGAATTTCTTCGCTTCCGTTTTAGCGCCATTTCAGTTACGACTGCACATAGTTAAGCGCAGGCGTGCAACAATCAAAACTAAATGTCAAAAATACAATATACGAGTTGGGCAACTCAAAACACAACTGGATTGACAGCCCTAGAAACTGGCAGTTGAAATAATCAGGCTATGCTAGTCAAGCATTCAAGTCAGTCTGTCAGTTAGTTAGTTAGTTAACTAGTCAAAACTGTCAACCAGCATGTCGATTTGAACTTATAGTGAAATGGTTTACTTATATAAGTTGAGACAACTTTATATAGCTGAAGCTAACAAAAGAGTCAACTATATTGTTAAATTGCTTAAGATGTTAACCCACGTTGGGTGCCAAGAATATTTTTCAACGATCAGTTATTTGTCAAATTTAAATACTAGTGTATCTATTTTAAAGTTTTTTTAATAAAACCAAACTATTCCCGTTTATTAGAATTAAAATTTAAAATTATTTTAGATTTTGACACAGTTCATATGAATAATATTTAGTATTTAATATAAAATAGCTCAATAATTTACTGGCTTTGTAATAGTTTCTATATTTAATACTAATATATTTTTATTTCCCAAGTGGTTTTAGCAACTAATCTGCAATATTATGAAAAGTTGCATCCAATTTAAAAAAATAAAAAATATATATTATAAGAATACTTTCAGCAAATGTATTGGTAAGTAAGTTGGTCAGAAAGTTGCCAGACCCAATAGAAGTCTATAAACAACATAAAAATGCTATAAAAATACTTTGGCACTACACAAATAAGCAACTCACTCGACAAATTCGAATTGGAAGGCAACTTCGTCGTTGTTGTCGTTGCAATCAAAGAAGTGTGTAGTGTGTGTGTGTAAAACTCAATGAGTATGTCTGACTACGCGACTGTGTAGCACTTCCGCTTCCGCAACGGAAGCTAATGAACGTAGCCGAGTAGCAGCGACGCGAGCAAAATGGCAGCGACTCTAAGAAAATGCCAGGCAAATGTTAAATTAATAATAGAGGAGCTGCCGGAACAACTTTCTACCCAACGCCCAAAAATTGTTGCAGGCACACTCTCTTTCTCCGCCTTGTTAGCCACAGGAACAACCTCCACAGCAACGACAACCACGACAACGACAACGACAACGACATTGGCATCGGCAGTTATGCGACTTTAATTTAAATAACTTTGGTTGGCTTTGGAGCGTGCACTAATACCATTTCAGAAACTGGAGAGAACATGTTGCAAGGCTGCTCTTTGCCCTGTCTCTTCATAACTAAAATATGCCGACAATTTCGCTGGTATGATCCTCGGAGCTACCAAGAAGTCAGAGCCAAAAGCCGCGAGAGTGCAGAAAGTAAGCTACTTTAAGTCACGACCCCTGGAATTGTGCGCTGACTGGCACAAATTAAAGTTAAGAAATTAAATTTGTAACGCTTTCGCTTTCAATTATAATTTGGCTTGACGAGTTTTTTTGATTGCTTTTGTATGTGCTTGAGCGAAATTTGTTGTTATCTGTCGTACGGCCTGGTCATGAACTGTTTTCCAAATGTCTGGAAGGAAGAAATCTCAGTAATAGCACCTTCCAAGAATCAAACAGCTTTAATGAAACGCACATTTCGAGAGCACTGAAAATTTAATGAGTGCTGAAAACAACAAGCTTGTATCGATTTTTCTATTGCCAATTTTCAGCTCGTTTTTGTTGTTGTTGTTTTTTTGGCTCATTCGCCTCAATAAATGCCACAATTTGTTGTTGTTTTTAATACACACTCAACAGCCTAAAATACACACAACACCCACACACAAAAGCAAGGTAGACTCTACAGACTTGTCTTGATAGACACGTGTGCTTTGGGGCCAGACGAATGAAAAGTTTTGCCTCAGTTTTTGCCTCAGCTTTTGCCATCGAATCCGAGTCTACCTCAGCACTCATCCAATCACCATGGTCAAGTGGGCTTTTGCAGCTACAGTTTCGTTGCTACAACTTTTCATACCATTCATGCAAAATAGTTGACAAATTGTAACAAAAACAATGAACGGTCCTGGCTGGACTGGCTTGCTGGGTTTTCCCATTCCTTCCCATCACCCATGCCGACGGTTTTTCCTTTTCTTCTATCTTTTTTGTAGACACAAACGTCAGACATAGTCAGTTTTAGTTTTGCATTTGCAAGTCTGACTCCCTCAGACTACCCGAACCTCTATTGAACTACGAGTAAGACTTTTATAGACCAGTCAGTATGTGTGTGAGTGTAAGTAAGTGTGTCTAGGAGGAGTTAAAAGATTTTAAGCCCTTAATGATGATGATGACTCTGATGATGACGATGACGTTAAAGGTATCATGTGGTGGTGTCAACAATGCGCTTTGTTCTTGTTTTTCCTACTCGTTGTGTTATTGGCCAACTGCTGTTGACTTATATTACATGATGCTTTCATTGCTGTGTGGGTTTGTTGTCTAGCCTCGATGAGCTGCAGCTCCGACCGGTTTACAGCCTCTTTCTTTTGCTGGGCAAACAAAATGGAATTTTCATGTAAACAATTTGCATGTTTTTAACACACACACACAGACACAGTCTCGCAAACGACGAGCCCTGATTAAGGGAAAAACACAGAGAGACAGAGAGAGAGAGAGAGTCGGCTGTAAAACAATTTTCTTCATCAATTAACACATACATTTTTGGTCCTTTGTTTTTCTATTAGTGCTTGTATTGGTATTTAATAAAGACAGCTTAGAGTTTATTCTACTAGAATTCAGAATGCTTTAGTATTCAAGCCTGCTGTTGATTTAAAAATTAAGTTAAGAGTTTAAGTTTGCATTGAACAGAATTCTGGTCACCTATGTACTTTGAATTATTTAGAAAATTGATTGATGTAAATGACATAAACTTTTCTAGCTCAAGTTTTATTTGTATTAGAAAGAGTTGTAAAACTTCTGTGACAGATTTATCTAATTTACCTACAACACAGATACACAAAGTTCAATTGATTAAATGAATACTAAAAAAACAAAGCGGAGCTGTTTAGGATTCTGATTTTACGCATTTTCTTTATTCACCTAATGGCAGTTTTTTTTTTCTTTTGTGTACTTACCCATTACAATTGTTTACCAGACACGTCGCTGTATAACATACGCGTGTTATTCTATATCAGAAAGACACTTAGCTAAAATTACGCATACGCCCCGTGCAACGTAAGCAACTAATTGCTGGGCTGCTTTTCTGTTGAAGAATGCTAAATTGCTTAATGCTTGCCGCTTTTCAATTAAAATTATGCCAACTAGGAAGGCATGAGCTGCAGGTACAGCGAGTATTTACCGACAAATAGAAAAGCGAATTTAATTAAAATGTATGTGCACAGTATGTAAAATATACACACTCTCACAACAAGGAATATCAAACATAAGGCAAGGCTATTCGGCGGCTTTTATTCGGAATACGACTGTGAGTGAAGGCCAACTCATTTTGAAAATAATTACTCGACACTCAACGATGTTAGCAAGTCAGTAACTTTGTGGAAGCTGGACTCAGACCCAAACCCGAACCCAGACCAGGACGGGCACCAAGAGCAGGTCCCGGTCGACGTTGGTTCAAGTGCACTCTCATTCACAGCGACCAAAACAAAATGAACGTATGCACATAGACATTTGGATGTGTGTGACTTCGCTTGAGCACCTGTGCTGGGTTTCCGGGTGGTACGTGGTCCCTGTTTGGGCGCCATTTCACCAAATGCTCTATTCACAGCAATGAGACGGTTGATGAGAGCTGTGCACTCTTGAAACTAAAGGCTAAGTAGGTGCATTCATATAAATATTGCCCATGCACATTTGTTTCCGTGTCGTTTTCTGTGTTGGTATTTATAAACACTCGTGCACTCTTGCAAATGCTGAAAGGTAAACTTGCTGCAATGGCAACGATAATGCCAAGTTGGGGGCATAACCAGAGACGAGTAAAATGCCTCCCGTGTAATTAAATTTATTTTATTTTGCAAATACGACTAATCTTTTATGATTTTCTTCTTAACTGTTTACATATGAATATCAAATATGGAGTGTTTTCACTATTGATTTACATTTAAACGATGCTCAGAAGCAATATGAAATTATTAAGTATTTAACGGAGCTAAACGAATGTGTCATCCTGGCAGTTATTTACGGCATTGCAAGAAATGTTTCTGGCGTCTTTTTTATCCTTTTATTTTTATAATATAAAAAAGGTTGCTTCAAAATAATTAAAATAAAATGGCAGTGCAACTAGTTGCAAATCGAGAGTTCAACCCTATCCGTTAATGTTTACTCATTTTATCCAATCATCTCAATATTTATTACAGATAATTTCTTTACACAAATTTATTGGTTTAAATAACAACCAAAACCGTTTGCGTTGACCTGGGTCCGAACTGCTTCATACCTGCTAAAGAACATCTTGTTCTCCTGTGTCCCCCTGACATGCACTCAACACACGTTCAACACGCACTTCAATTGCTGTGCAAATATTAATCGCGCATGCCACAAGACACCGAGTTCAACTGCGCACAAGTCTCAGACTGTCTTCGAGTGTGTAAATGGGTGAGTGTACTGGTGTATGTGTTGTGTTTGCTGGCAACTCGAGCATGAATGTCTTCTCCTTGAGCACCCATCAATTTCAAAACAATAATTGAAAATTGCTTCAATTGGAATCTTCGTTTGGGTTTTCTGCGCCACGTACGAAAAGAAATGAAAGTGTAACTTGCCGTTTGCTTTGCACAAACGGACAAAATGTAAAAATAGTGAAAATAAAGTGCAAAACTACTATTGCTTGACTCCCTGTTGCCTTTGCTTGCTGAAGCAAGTCGATATAAAAATGTGCATTTTATTGTTGTGTGCGCGGCTGCAATTTTAACTTTAGCTTTAAATTTATTGTGGCAAAAGCGGAAGTGAAATTCAAAAAGCGTGAAACTCTTTCCTCTCAAAACTGTATTTTTAAATTTTATAACATTTTGTGTGACTTGCAGTGTTGGCCAGCCAACTTGTGTGTAAATAAATAATGTTAACCAACATGGAAAACATAATCAGCACATAGAAAATCAAATAATAAATACAATGTTTTATGAATGAATTATTTAAAGTTTTTTAATGAAAAAAAAAGAATAATAAAACAATATTGTTTTGCCTTTATTTGTACCGCACTCTGCTACCCATATGGAGTTAATTTGTTATGTGATCAAAATGGTAACAAAAGGCTTTTAAGTTATCTTTCCTCTTATAAATTGTTATATTAATAAAATATAACTTTATAGTATAACGTTGAAATTAAAATAAATACACATTAAATTTTTTATCTTCTCGTAAAATAAATTTTTTTTTGAGTATTTTCATATCTTAATATTGTATACACTTTATAATTATTTTATTTTGTGATATTTTTATTTATTTTGCAGCTCAACAAATATTTCTGCTCATCAATTAATTATTTGATATGTCGACTGACAGCAGCAATGACAGGTGAGTGGCCTTTTTATTCGATGCTCTTGTTGGTTTGCTGTCAGTCACCGCCGCTGCCGTCGTATTAATAAAATATTCAAAACTTAATTTTCATCGCGCTGCATTTGACACATCTCGATCACTGCGGACGGCAGTCCGCGCTAGTGACGAAAGCAGCACGAAGGGTGCGAAGTTAAAATAATTACTATAAAAATTAAGTTGAAAAGTATTCGTGGTCATTGCCATTTTTTTATGCTGCTACTGGAGAGATACAAAAAATCTTTCCCTTAGTCCCTCACTCTCAACTTAATAGTAGCAGACAGCTTTTTATTTTTGCGTTTCTTTTCACATTACTACACTCTGCAAATATTTTTTAAATCTGTTTTCTCAGTACTTACTAATTTTACATAGTTTTTAAATCCTGTTTAAACATTTCCTTTACATTAAATTAAATTTTTCTCAAAATTGGCGAACTATTTACTCTGAAATACAACTACTTTAGATTTAATACGCTTGGGTACAGTTTCAATTATTATTGAGATAATATAAATGGAAAAGCAAACAATAACGTTTAAATATTGATCTTAATCAATTACCTCGATGAAAAATTTAAGTTTAAATTACATGAAGAAGCTTTACTCAGCGTTAAATTACGTATACGCCGCATGCTGCAAGCGCGAGGCAACTACTTACAAAAAAAGACCACCAGTTGTCCCAAGTAACAAGCATAGACAGCGAAAAGTCAAGTCAGGATGCTGGGACAATGGCAGAAATGAAAATTGAATTTTACGCAAACACAAAAGCCAATTGAAGTCAATTATTGTTTATGTAACTAATTTTATTTAAATTTAAGTCAATTCGTATGCACCAATGGCAAGAGACGCAAGCCGAAAAGGAAAATGCATAAAAAAGGAACAGAAAAACACCGAACTATGGAGCCAAAGCGAATCGAAAAAGCGTCAACAAATTGATTGCAAATGAAGGCTAAAAGAAATGGAAAAAAAATGTTGTGCAGAAAACTGCAGACTCGACTCTTAACGTCTTTCTCAATGTGCATAAATATTTACTGAATATCGTTAACTAACTAATTGTTCTATTTAGCTGAAGCGATCAAATGTTAAGTGACCCATTTTGGAGGAACAAATTTAGCAACTTGATTCCCACGCTTTTTGGCATTGGGCCAAAGTAAAATAGTTCCAAAAATAAAAGAGCAACCAAAATGTCCTTGGCCCTAGTCGAATATTGTTGGGGCCATCCATCAGCTGTTTGTTTTCTAGAGCGAAGCGTTTCCAGCTTTTTGTTGTAACACTTTTCTTTTTTGTCTTTCTGTACATTTTCTTGCTCTCTCTTGGAAACAGGGACAAAGTGCAGCTCGTAGCTGAGCTATATTTTTTTTTCGGTATGTGTGTTCGTTTTTTTGATTGATTGCATTGTTTCGTGTAACAAGTTTATTTCGTCCACGAATATCAAACACTTAAAGTATAAGTACAGTTTAAAGCCCAAACTCATCTTATCAGCAACAGCATCCTTCAACCATCTACCATAAATTCATCTTTACTGCAATCTCAATGACGTCTTTTTTTCGTTCTTATTCTCTTAGCCATCATCATTAGTGAAAATGATTTCTTATTCAATGCTGGCTTGTGTTCTGCTTTGGGTTTTTCTTAGCTATTGACTGAGTTTTTCCTTGCTTTTCATTTCATCTCTTTTCTGGTTTCTCCGCGTTGTTGTCATGCTTCATCGATTTTTTATGCTTTGCTGGTTGAGTTGATGGAAATTTTGATGTTGTCGCCGCAGTGCCATCAGTTGACTTTGGTAGCAATAATGCTGTATTTGTTTTCTGCCTCCCAAAATAAGCTTAGCTCTGCTTTAGCATTTGATTTGCTTTGTTTTCTTTAATATTGATTGTATGCAATATATCAGGCAGACAAATCAGACTTTCCAAAAGCATTCAAGATATTTTCCATTTTTGTTTGCTGTAGGGAAATTTCAGCTAAGAAAATTGTCATGAAATCAAAATCAAAATAAAAGAGAAGTATAACCACATTGCTCTGAATATCCTAATACAGGCAATTTCCATGAAACCATAGATGAAAACTCTATCAACCAAGTGCTTTGTTTTCGTTATAAACATATCCGCCAAATATTTAAAAAATATATGCATATGCTCACATTCAGTATTCAATTTTTGCTCAAAATATGTAAAAACTTTGTACCCAAAATAGAGCAGAGAATCATTTTACAATGTCTTCAAACTTTCACATATTGCCACCCTATAATAAATACTTTGAAACCAAATCCACGCAGTTACGATTTAAACAAGTTACTCCAATTGAAGCGCCTAAACCAGCTTACTTCATTACCGGCCGTATCGTTTTCCTTCACATAGAAATACGTGAGAGAGGGCGGATCGAGTCTGCCCCCCGAGGTGTAACTCATGATGAATCCACAACGCTTCGATTCTGTGCTATTTGGGGACAATGTTGGCACCTCTGGCACCACATCGATCATTAGTTCGGAAAAGCTATCCGAACTATGCGGTCCGTTGCGAATCTTAAGCTGTGTGGCATCGAATTGATGTTTCCGTAAAAAGCGCATGAGTGATCAAATCCTGTGGCATGTAACCCCAAATAAAGGTTTCCCCTTGCCTCAGATGTAGTTTCTCAGTCAAGGTTGTGATCTTGTGCGAGATAATCAAATTAAGCGGTTGGCGCAGATGATTCATGCGTTGACGTCCCGAATCCATATCGAATCGCCTATCCTGCAACTGTTGCTCCTTGTTGGGCAGTGAGGACGTGAAGCCATTGTGCTGAAATTGAGACTGACCCGCACGTATGAAGTACAACAAATAGTCCCGAGCACAGTCAGGCTTGTCAAAACTGTCCCAGCGACAGCATCTCAGTTTCACATAGGACTGCAGGAGCCAGTCTATGGGCTGATCATTAAAGAAGATCTGCCCATAGGATAGAAATGGCTTGAGCTCATTTGTGTGAAACAGTTTGCCAATAAACCCAAGATCACAGAAGCTCATCACAATCCAGTTCCGATGATGACCCAGCCGGAAATTGGAATGCAATGCTGCCAAGTTTACTACATAGTCAAAATATCCCTCTCTCGGTACAACATCATCCTCCAGTTGTAAATAATAAGTGCCTCGGCTCTGGGCATATGTCATTAGGTACATATAATCCAGGGTCTGTTTGGAGCGCCAACGAACACGCGCTGGTTCATCGTTCAGGGTAATGTGGAGCTTATCAAAGTCAGGATAGTAATTTATTGGCGGTGTGATGACATCAATCAAACCTTCATCTAACTCCTCTCCAAAAGTCTGGCTTATGCCCTGCCAAATCTGCTGCACAACTGAAGAGTTTGTTTCACCTACGTAAACCACAATCAGGCAATTGCAGCGTTGTAAGTTACTCATATTCTCAATCAGTTGTGTCAGTGACTCCAACAGATAATTCTCGCCAGGACGATGCACTGTGGGCACACCCAACACATATGGGACACCTGTGCGTCCCTGACTGTAGCTGGATCCCATTAACAGGGGAGTTTCATTCAAGATTCCCTGCCAAGTTATTCCAACGCGCTCTTTAAGTGGACGATTTGTGGGATTGATCAATACTCGTTCTACGTAGGAGATGTTTCTGCTGATCTGAGGAACGCGCCTGTTTCTCTGAGTTGACGTCTGTCGGATCACAACATCTAAGGGCTGATTTTCATTATCATAAGTGGAAATCAAAAGTACAACCAGCGACAGGCAAAGGAGTAGAACAAAGCTCACGCAAATGTCCAAACGGAAGTTGATAATCTTCATGATTTTGAATTACCGATGATGCATCGATAAAATTGCAAAAATATGATTAGTTTATAAATTTTAAGCAGCTTCTTCAAAGCCTGCTTCTATATTTGAAAATATGTTAAGAACTTACGTTGATAAATAATTCTATCAAGAATTAATAAATTAAGTGAGCGTGACAATTGAAGTAATTAATTTCTCAATTATTTTGGAGAGTCAAACGATTAAGCATCAAAGCCTTCTCGTCAACTTTTAGAAAAATGTTTTTAGTTAAATAAAAACTTACTCTGACTTTGTTTTTATATTATTTCACTTTTCTGGCTTATTCATTTGAGCTGCAAATCAAAATAAAGTACACAGGAACTACATGCTAATGAATACGAGAAAAGACGCAATACCATCTGAAGACCGTTCAGTTATTCATGTGCACAGCTCGCATTAAACGCATTGAGAATTTCAAAAGGCGGAGACAGAAATCCCAAAGCATAAAATTTCTTCAAAGGCCGCTGTCTTCAATGGGCACACCCTAGAGACAAAGAGGAGAGAGAGAGAACTTGAAAATAGCAATGCATAAATAAAGCCCACAAATTGCAATTTAATGTCATAGAGATTTTTGAGATGCTTGTGAATGTTGGCGTGCGCTAAGAGAGCCATTAAAAACAACAACAAACTGGGTTTAAAGTTTAAATTAAATTCGATTAAAACTTTTTTGTGCTTCTCTTGACAGGCTCTGTAAATATCCTTATATTTATTGCCCTTCTGTTTTATTTATAAAAATTCACACGTGATGATAAAAATGTTTGCACTCTCACTCGCCCAGAGACACCTTCCAACTGCAAGGATATGGATTTCGGTTCAGATTCGGATTTCGAGGGTTTCGCATTAAATAAATAACCGAAAAACTTTTCAACTTTTATGAATATTTATAACAGCAGATTTTAAAATATGTGCGTATGTGTGTGTATGCTATATGCAAAGCATCAACGATGACATCCAAGTGACAAAGTCAACGCTACGTTGCTCATACGCCGCGATGTCCGCACAAAATGTAAAATGTGCATTTAAATTGAATTCCTTAATGAATTCGTAGTAACGCCTGGCCACGAACCACAGACTGAAGAGCTTCAACTTGCTGAAGGTGTTGCCCAATGCGACCGTCAGAATAAAATCATGTAAAAATGCTATTCGCGTGTACTCAACTATGAGATACCCGGTAATCGGGTCTTTAGATACTCAAATCGTATTGGCACACACAAACTTATTCAAGCACATAAGCATCACGGCTATAGATATACAAGAATTTTAATTGGGTTCTGTTTAATGACTCAACTAATTAACTCAAATTAGATTATTACTTGTAGGGTATTAATTATTTGCCACGATGAATGCAACCTGATATTGCCTGTTCATTTTATCACCCGATGCGCGTTTGTGGCAACGGCGAAGAAGAAGAGATGGAACTAACGAACTTTTTGGGCGCGCAGCGGGAAATTATGCAAAAATTCAAAACCATAAAGTTTGGCGCTCTGCAGTTGCAATTTGCCCCACAAGCAGCAGCAACCACTCGACTCTTAATTAAAATGCATTAAGTTGAGCGTGAGGTTGGCGACGAGACCACAAAATGTGACCTCAAGTGTTAACATAAAAGTTGGGCGCACAACAAAAAAGTCTAATCTGTTTAATCTGAAATTTAGAATAGCTACAGCCTTAACGAACTGCCATTGTGGCAGTAGAATTATAAAGCAGCAACAATAATTAATAATAAAAAAATATACATAAGAGAAACTTTATTCTAGCATCTACACTGATTAATGGCCCTGTGCACTGGAAAATTAAATGTAACGCCACATGAAGCCACAGCCATAACTAAGCGATGTGCCTATGACGGCTTTTTATGATGGTCGGCTTCGACATGTGATAATGGTCAAAGCTTTGCTCCTATTTTTCCACAACTTTCACATTTTTCATACCTATATATA